>JAGDQP010076867.1:0-10009 GCA_022664845.1 Lepisma saccharinum
TTCCGTACGCCTTAATAAATTACAGGCTAAATAAATTATCAATTACGGCGGTTCTCACAGAAAGTTGTTCCTCATTATCATATTCATGTTGTGGAAATCAAAGTTTTCAATTTGTAAATGTATCAATTATACACTGCAACAAAAGTTAGAATTTACGACAGTTGTTGCTAGAAATTTACTGTTGTTAATGAAAATAAATTATCACATTTACATTAAGCTATACATAAATATATTGGAATATATTAGCAGCCATCATCATCATATTCAGTCATTTTCAATCCACTGCTGAATAAAGACATCCACTTTTCCCCACATATGGAGTTGCTGTCCTCATCCATATAGCTTCTGAAAAGCGTTTAATATATCTAATCATCTTTGCACTTGGTAGTCTTCTAGTTGGTTTTGTTTTTCTGGGAACCCAATGTCATCCGTCTTTTATTTGTGCGTTTAGCTTCGTGATCGGAGTATCTCCACTTCATCTTCTTTGTAGTCTTGATCACATCCCTTTCACCTTTGTTCGAGAGCGAATCCATTCATCTGTCTTCTTGTTCCTCATTGTTATTCCCAGCATGCATCCTTCCACTGCTGTTTGAGACTTTTGAGCATTTAATATTCATTTTTCACAGACATACAATATCACAGGTAAGACACACTGATACAGATTTTACGCTTGAGACACAATCTGGAAACTTGCTTTTCAGAATAAAGTTTAGGCTCTTAAACGACGTCATGTCTTCTATTTATTTCATCAGTCAGTTTAGTATTCGATATTTTCAGCTGCCCTTAGTAAACGTACTCATCAAGTATACCAATTTACTCTCCGGGAATCTTATTATTTTTTTTTTTTTTCAGAATATTGATTCCACATAGTGTTGTAAAAAAAAGTTTGTTTTCTTCCGTGTTTTCAGTAAAAAACAGTTCTTTTTCATGTTTTTTCTAATGTCGTTTTTTTCACACAGCAAGTATTTAATGCTTTACGCTACAGATAATCAATGTAATCATCAGAACTGGAGTTAAAGTCTTCACACATTCATCCCAATTCACTATTGCTTTGTTTTCCTGCAGCCTTACGAGGCAAATTATGGAATTACATATGCATCCACTGGCACATTGCTATGCTTCCTATATCTTCACCCTGACAAACATGAGGAATTAACTAAGAACACATGGACTGAAGTTATTTGGTTAGTAACTTAGTTTGTAATAAAACACCAATAAACCTGCAGAGATGTGAAGAAATCTTTTGAATTATAGGAAGAATTTAAGTTCCTACAGACAATACAGCTTCGAAGACATCTTTACTATAAACTGAAAAACTATGGATTCTTATCAAAATATGCTCTCATCCCGTATACAATACGTTAATTTCTAATTACGGTATTATTCAAGAAAGATATATATTTTTTATCATAATAGCCATTAGAAAAAATAAATAACCAGTAGTTCAAAACCCCGGAAAATAACCTGCTTCTATTCAACGGCAGAAATAAATGTTTGCGTTTACTAGTACAATGTGTTTCACTATAAAAACTCGGGAACATTGCTCCCTCACGCTCCGGGCTCCAACCCTTGTCCCATACTGTGAAAATATATACAGATATATACAGTGTAACAAAAATTATTTTATCTTATATACATATTTAAAAAGAGTTGCATAAATCCATAATGAATACTCTTGTAAATGAATAACTACATAGATGTTTCTTCTAATGAGTCTCCGGTAGGGCTCTGAGAAGTATTATATAAAAATATATCATAACGTAGCCACGTCTAAAGGCTCTCTCCGCGCTTTTTTGAAAGTTTAGTAATAGCTATCGGCACGTAACAGTATGGGGGCCATTTAAAAAAATAATTTTAAAATAGGGTGGCAACACTGACAACTGGGTGCTTGGGTACAGAGAACAACCACAGCATGTTTTAACTGTGTCGAATATGTATATTCAAAGTTTGGTGCGGATATGTCGAACTGTATGGACGTAGTAAATATTTAATTTTTAAAAATTGATTGCTAACACTGTCAACTGTGTGACCTGAGTACCTCTATGACGTGTAACAGTAGGTAAATACAAAGTTTGGTCCTAATACGTTCAACGATATGGAAGTAACTAAAAATTTTATTTTCTGAAATTGGTTGGTAACACAGACAAATGAATCGCCGGAAGTAATCACATGAACTATTCCAGTACCTAATGAACATGTAAAGTTTGGTGTAAATCAATGCGGATAAGTCCAACGGAAACAAATATGCAACCTGAATTTTTTTAAATAGTTTGGCAACCCTGACAAACTACGGCGCCTGAAATACCTGTATGACCTGTCCCAGTACCTAATGAACATATATGTCAGATTTAGTGTAAATCAATGCACACGTGTAATTTGTATTGATAAATGCATTCCTATAAATTGAATTTTAAAATAGGCTGGCAACACTGGCAACTGGAGTGCTTGAGGTCGGGGACACCCAAAACTTTCTTCTACTGTGTTGAATGGTGTTTAAGCTAAGTTTGGGGCAGATAAGGTATGGGAGAATTTTTAAAATAATTAGGAACACTGAGAACTGGGCAACCTGCAATATGTCACATATAACAAAAATATTTGTAATCTAAGATTTAATTTATGTTGTGTTACCTATATAAAAGAATTCTTGCTTAAAAAGACGTTAGCAGTATTACAAATTGCTGCTTTGAGGGGAAAAATCAAATTTAAAAAACAACACAAAGGTTATTATTTAAAAAAAAAACCGGAAGTTTTCTAAAAAAAAACTATTTACAACACTAGTTGCACATTACTCTTGCTTTACTTAAAATTCATTTTAATTATTAGTTTTTTAAAACCCTCATTACTCAATTCCAACATTCTGGTCTGTAGTTCTCCTACACTTGAAGCAAAATAGAATTATGTTTTCCAGGAATCTAAAGTAATTAATGTATTCACAAATAATTTTTATTCCAACTTCATCCCAGTTTAAATTTGTGAACACTTCCTCCACAGCCACAGAAGAGAGTTTTGGAGAGATTGAGTCTCTCTGCCTTATTCCTTATCCAACCTTTAATTTTTTACTCTTTTGATGCACCTTATTGACAGTGGGGCAGTCGAGTATATAGTCAATATTTTGGAGAAATTTAATGTATGCACCTTCGATTTCTTGATGCTCAAGTGATTTATTATTGCTGCCAAAGAGACCGAATCGAAGACTTTTTCAATATCTATGAACCTTAGACATAGCAGATGTTCATATTTATTAGTGCTTTCCATAACCTCGTTCAAAACTTGTATGTGGTCCATTGAGTTAAATCTACTAGAAAACCGGATTTTTCCATTCTCTTGTTAAAATCTAAAGGCTCGTTCAATACGTTTAGTACGCATTATGTATAGAACTGATAATAAACAAATTGGTCTAGAGTTCTCGACACAATTTCTGCTCCCTTAGCGAAAGCATTAAGCTCATCTGCTAGTACCTACTGCAGTTGTGTATGCCAGAAGTTAAATAGTTTAGGGCAACTTACAGAATGCACTAGTACGGAAATATAAGGTTCTCTGCATGTCTTAGATTTTCGACATGTGTTTCTTTTAGTTTATCTTCTTATCAATCGTTTGTCTTTTCCGACAATTAATTGCTATTATGTTTCAGCCCTACTTACAGCACAAAATGTACGTACTGTGAATGACAATCCGATTACTAATTCCTGCGAGTACTTCATACAACCCTATGTCCTGCTGAGAATTAAGATATCACCGCGAAATTTTCTACAATGAACTTTGACATTTTTACATTGTTTAAAACGTTTCACGAAGAATGAGCTCAAAGGCCTATTATGTGCTTTGTTGGCATACCCTTCAAATATTCTTAAAACAGCCTTAGATTATACGAGGGTTGGGGCATAAGTCATGGCAACTATTTTTTCTTCTCCAAGATAAAAATATGACAACAATATGATCGTATTCCCCAAAGAGCATATGTCACCCGTAGCACGTTAAGATGTCATTAGATGGCAGTGTGTGTAACGTTTGTCGCACGGAAATCATGGGAGTCAACCGTCATGTAGGATGGAAGTTAGTCGGCGTGAACAGCGTTCGTATGTGAAAACAGCCATTCTCCGAGAATGTCGCAAGGATGAGCTGGTGTTACCATTACCTAATACCCAAAGTAAAGAAATCACTCCGCGGAAAACGGTTTCGGACTCCAGAGAAAATTCTCGTTGCCGTGAAACGTGAGATGTTTTGACCTGATCGGGTGGATAGTATTCGATGCCTTCCACATCGATGGCAGCGTGTTGTGGATGCTCTGGAAGATTACTTTGAGGGTTCCTAGAGTGATATGAGTGCGACCTCTTTGTTTATGTATTACCAATGTAGTCGTGTAACTAATACATGCGTGTAGCACGCTACTTTGGTTTATGACTTATTTCGCACTTTTCTACCTACTCCACTTGTACTGTTTATACATTTAACAGTATCGAAGAGTGGAACCTTCCATTTGTGTATTTCGAAATTGCGTCCTGGTGCGGCATTCTCGAGAAAAAAATGTAGTTGCCATGACTTGGACCCAACCCTCGTACTTAAAACAACACACCCTCAACGAAAACGCTTGATTATGCAAAATGAAAAGGTTTGGAGGTTTGTTATTTACACCAATTTTACTGATCTGGTAAATTTTAGTTGATTATTTACCTAGAATCTACTTGCATATGTACAAGTCCTGTCACAATATCTCTTGAATGAACATCTATAGTGATAAGTGCACCGACCACTTTCCTTTTCAATTTGGTTAAGAATCCTCTTACAACATTTGCAAGAACACCCAATCTCTGCGAAAAGAAAATAAGCGATTAATATCTGCAAAAAATTACGTAAAAAAACATAATTTTGGATAAAAATGAATTGGCTCCTGTGAATAGAACAGAATAGTTGTTACGTTCCCATTAATTCGAATTTCTTAAAGGCAATTTTAATGAGTTCATTTTGCCCATCTCTCTTTGCCTTGGATCAAAATCTACCAATGCATTTAATTGTATATGGTTAAGATATCAAACAACTCAGTCTTCACTATTCTTCAAATACTGATGGATATGAAAACATCAATTACATTAGCAGGCTTCTTTAAAGTATCATCCCTTCCATTTTATGTACGCTCAAATTCATAGAAAATGGCCGATATGTATAATTGTATAATCTTTAAGTCCGAAAGTAGTACAATATGGCAATACTGAGCATATATTCGATATAAATTCAATATAAACGTTTCATTTGTTGTCTTTGAAATGTGTATTTCCTCAGTGTTGCCAGATGTGCAACGTTTAGAAGTTGATTTTTTTTTCCGTCAGCTACTTCCTTCGTTTTTCTTTTAGTCATCGTTATATAAATTTTACAATTAATACTATATGATGAAATACTGTGGCCTTCCCACAAGGCTTTGTAGAGTTATTTATTCAAAATATTCAATTGACAATCTCACCTAAACATACAGTTACTTGTATGTTTTACGTATTTTCGTAACTACCCTCGAATACATTCAAAACTCAGCATGTGTGGTTTGCAGACACTTTACTATACAGGGTGTCTGAGACCACATTTAAAGTGAAGGCAAGCGGTTTTTATTAAAAATAACACACAATGAGAAAATTAAGTTGGGTACTCTATATCAAATGGTGATATCTGCAACTTCCGATGCTGACCAGAAGCGGGCTATCCAGGCTGGAACGGATTATACGTTAAAAAATAAACTTTTGTCTGAAACATTTTTGCAGAAAATGCTTCCATAGAGCTCGAAATAATGTCCCTAATAGCATCCGACATCCACGGGACGTTCTGAACAAGTCCCATTGATGTCACAAGGTCGCACGGGATATTGGGACATACCCAGAATATCCGTAGGAAATCCTACCTGGATAATGCCGGCTTTGTGAGTAGAGGGATATTCTGGGGATATCCTGGTAGGATGATCCCGAATGTGGTCGTATTGCGATATCATGATAACATCATGATGTAATTTGTAACACTCGCAAACCTTCGACTGTTTCATGCAAGCACGCTTCGCCTTTGGCAACTGTTTACTGCCTGTTTGTACTAGACGAATGGAATCAGTCAGACCATTCGGTTCAATTTTCGGACCGGGTCACCTATACCCGGGTTAGGCTGAGTTGTTAAACGTGGTGAGAACGTCATTTCGGCGTGGAGATACTTCGGTTTCTATTTGGTTTGACAATGGATAAGTGAAATGTTTGTAGCACAAAGTGCAGCATACTTCCCGTACTCTCACCTACTATCATTTAAAGTCATTAGACAGGCAAGAATGATCAGCTGTATTTATGAATCTAGATTTTATTGGTACATTTTCGCTTTTTGTTTGTTTTAAAACTGTTCTTTTTAAAACAAATCGAATGAATTATGCTCATACAGAACAGAACAAAATTGATCTAGCAGTAAATTTGCGTATTAGTAGAATCCAACCAGAAACATGTCTAAGATGAACAAACTTCTTTTATATAAAAATGCTCGAACCTCAAAAATAATGAAATCTTAGCAACGGAGAAACTGCACATCAATAATCTAACAATCAAGTTATAAACGACTCCTGGAAGAGTTTGTCCAGTTCTCACCCTACCACACGATAATATTATAATGGAGATTATTAGTTACAGCAAATATGATTGCGTAAAGAAGACTGACCAAGTAAATCAGGCACCAATTCTTCGAATAGTGGGTGAAATTATTATAATTTTTTTACAGCTAACTGCTCAGTTTCTAAGGATGGAATTTACAGTTTTCGATAAAGTGGACTCCGAATAACTTCGTTCAATAGACCCTCCAGGGACTTTGACCCGTACTTAAGCACAAAGAAGCGATCGAACTAACCATTGGGGTAAACTGGCGGAAGAAGTATGTAGCTAAGCATGATGATTACATAGGAAAGTCAGAAGCTTACATAAAATACATAATTGAAGCGTATGCGCGAACACATGTATAAGTGAATTTTCAAATAAAAAAATCACGAGTACATTTTTAAATATAACAGGAAAAATATGTGGCATAGAATATTCATACTTTGAACGAAGACATGTTAGTCCAAAGTCCGCTTTTGTGCAAAGTATGAATATTTTGTGCCTCATATTTTTCCTGTTATATATAAAAATGTACTCGCGATTTTTTTTTAATGCCACTTAGACGTTTGTTCGCGCATATGCTTCAATTGTCCTTGACGTAGAGAGTTCTCTTTGATTTGACTCTTTGAATGCTTCTCGATATAATAGTGTCACGGTTGCCAAATAGGATCTTGAATTTAGCATCTGTAGAAGAAAATGAGGCAAAGATAAATAAATGTTTGCAATACTGTCAGTGAGTTCAATAGAAATTCTTGAGTAGGGAACCCATATTACTTTATCTTCTCTATTCAATCGATTTATAGAATACGATATCTTAATTAGAGTTCACGTAATGAGTTGGATGTGGTTGAATCCTATCTCATAATACAGATATATATATAAATTAGGCTACTTTCTAATGAAGATAAAAATGTTGGAATTTAAGATACACTCCCACAATTACTCTGGTTCCTAGAGACATCTACTAGAGTTTTGACGGACATAGTAGATGTCTTATAACCCATTCAGCACAAGTCATTATATGGTTCTGTGCCTAGAATTCACTTTTATCTTTGCTAGAATGGACTATAATTCGCTGATATGTTACAGGTACTCATCGCCTAAGGTCTCATTGCATCGAGATAAAAAAAATCTAATTTCCTTGAGATTTTTTCCGACGGATTTTATTTCAAAGGCGATGACTCCCTTCCCGCCGTTACCCCCAATGCAATGTCACAGATCTAGTATGGGAGATTAGATGTCAAAGACGATTTTTACAAGCAGAGACGCTTAAATATTGGTGCTCTCTACCACACGAACTCCTGCACCAATATATTGAATACTTGAATTTTCAGTGAGAGATGACCCCTGGCCTCTCATGATGATCTGCTACGGAGGTAGATCATCAGAAAGGCCAGGAATACAACTCTCACTGATAATTCACGTAACTTGAAAAACCATAGTTTCAGAAACTGAAAATTTTAAACATCGCTTGTTAACTTCCTTATTGTTTAGATAAGAATGTGTATAGTAGTTATTAGACCGTAATTATGTTTGGTTACAACAATAGCAGGGCACAAATCTTTACAAATAAAGATATTTTTTTTAATACTAACGAAATACTAGAGTAAGTTAACAATTTATTTAATTCTTCGTATCCTTTGATATGATAAAACTTCCTTGGGTTGATGGTTTGCTCTGAGTAATGTCTCATTTTAATGTATTCAGTTTACTTTTAAGGTCCTTTCCTTGTTCTTCTCTCTTTCTTTATTTCCTGTTATTTTACAGTAATTACTTCCACGATGAATTAGGTTTCCAAATCATTATCGTTTACCTTCGTTGTGAACGTAAGTATGATGTTATGATATTATTTTAAAACAAATCAGTAAGTAAGTGACGCGAAAAAGAAAAGATAGTTGCGCTTACACACATGAAGAATACTCGGAAATCTGACCTTGTTATGTCTAAAATTAAATTTAGAGCTAAAAATATACTTGTAGTTAATGTACTGAATTTTCAATCTGAGCATTCGATTTTTCTGTTTAATTGGACCCTTGAACAGTTTGAATTTGTTTAATATCTATTAAGGGTCTATAATGAGTCTGTTGTTACTGACTAATAAACACACACAAGACGCCAGTCATTTTTCGATGATGGTCAGATCAATAGTGACCACAAGTGATTTAGAGTTAAAATCAAAGATAGATCGACTGAAAATCTTGGTTCATCCCGTCTCCAATCTTCGGTAAATTGAAACAATTCTTTGGAATTATTATCACCTAAAATCATTTTAGCCATCTATATCATCTGAAGTTAGTAACACTGTATCATAAAGAAGGCGTAGTAGCTCTTAACTCATAAATGACATGACATACAACATCCTAAATCACTCTTATATGGGTGAACAATAACGGGACTCCTACGTCACTGATAGTGTATAATATAATTCTGCACCGTGTACTGCTAATTCTTAGTCAAGATAATTTCATTGCATATCCTTTTCTCCATCGAAATACAAAAAATAAATGTTCGAGTGAGCAGCGAATGATCGAACAAAATGTGCAGCAACAAATTTTTTCGAACATATTTGCTCCAAATACTGGATTTAGGCAGCTCAAAAGTCCTTAAGTTTATCTTTATATTATTTTTCTCTGTGACTTACTTCGTAAATGGCGCTTCCAACTGTGATGCTTTTACTGTGCTCATGGCAATATAATTTCGACTTCAGAACTTTGATAAAAGAGATAACTAAGTATGCAACAAGAGATGTCTATTATTGTGATTCCATAAGTACTATTAAGATTCCTGGGGATTCAAAAACACGCTGAGTAGAATTGCAAGCCCAAGAATGGTGAATTTTAAAGAAGATGGCGACAACTCAAAATGTCATTCAAGTCACTAGCTTGAAATTCCATATCTAGGTGTTTCAAGGGGCTTTGAGTTCTATTCTGAGGTTAAAAATGTTGAACTTTCAAATTCAACATGGCAGCAGCTCGAAATGTCATAATTAAAAAAAACAAAAAACAGATATTCGAGAAATTCCATATCTTGAGGTTTCAAGGGTCGCTGAGTTCGATTCCTAATCAGAAAATGGTGATATTCGAAATTCAAGATGGCAACAACCCACAAAATTTCATTATTTTAAAGGTCACTTGATATTCGTCAAGTTCCATGTCTGGGGTTTCAAGGGACCTGAATTTTATTCTGAGGCTAAAAATGGTGACACTTGAAATTCAAGATGGCGACAGGCTGAAATAAAATATAACAATCCTTTAAAAATCATCTGATTTTCATGAAATTCCATTCAGGGGGTTTCGAATAGTATTGAATTTGATTCTGAGGTTAAGAATAAGAAATTTTAGAATCACAGGTCACCTTAAAACGTCATTTTTTAAAAAATAGATAATTTTTCTGTAAGTTCCACATAA
>JAGDQP010076868.1:0-10009 GCA_022664845.1 Lepisma saccharinum
TTTTTCTGCTGGATGGCTTCCCTACATTCATCATCGAACCAATCTCTCTTTCCTTCGTTCTTCTCATAACCGAGCGTCTCTCTGGTCGTTTCTTTTACTATGGTTTGCATTATATTCCGTTTATCATCGATGCTTCCTTCATCCATGTCCTTTCTTCTCTCTGCGATTTTATTTTTTATTTCGCCTTCGTATTCCTTGGCTACATCTGGGATCCTTAGATTTTTAATGTTGATTTTCTTTGTTCGCTGCTTCCCTTCGTCCTTTCGTCCAGCTATTCTGCATCTGTATTTTACTTTCACTAGGTAGTGGTCTGAGTCACTATTTGCTCCCCGGTATGTTCTAACGTATAATATGTTGGTTCCTGCTCTTTTATCTATTATGACATGATTGATTTGATTGCATGATTTTCCATCCGGTGATCTCCATTTTCCTTTATGTAAATCTTTGTGAGGAAAACATGTTGAGCTTATTCTCATATGTTTGCTCATAGAGAAGTCGATGAGTCTAGTGCCATTATTATTGCTGCTTTCATGTAGGCTGTGTTTTCCTATTGCTTGTTTATACTCTTCCTCCCTACCTATCTTTGCATTTGCATCTCCTATTATCATTTTAACGTCGTTTATAGGCAGTGAGTCGTTTACCCGTTCAAGTTCTGTAGCTATAGAATATATCTTTTGTTGTTTCATCTTTATCTTCGGTTGGTGGGTATATGTTGATTATACAGAGGTTGAAATTTTTTGCTTTTCTTAGCACTGCAATTCGTTCGTTGTGTGACTTAAAATCTAGGATGGTTTGTTTAAGTTTTTTGTCTACTATGAAGCCTACTCCTTCTTCGTGACTGTTCGAATCCTTTCCACTATATAGTATTGTGTGTGATGATGTATCCATAATACCCTTTCCCGTTCACCGTATTTCCTGTATCGCTGTTATCTGTACTTTGTGTTTCATTAGTTCGGTTTCTAAGTTTCTTTGTGCCCCTGGTTTATATAAAGTTCGAACGTTCCATGTTCCAATACTCAACTCCTTGTCACATAGCCTAGTCCTGTTCCGACTGTCCCATCCCTTCCAAGGTTCTTCTTGAGATTTCATAACAATATTTTTTTTTCATGAGCAGGTTGTTAGCCTGTTGCCCAGCCCCCGCTACGTTGGAGGACCTCGGATTTTCTGTTGAGATTTATTCCCTTAGCCTACCTATCTGGATTTAGGACGCCAGACACATGCCCTTACGCTCGTTCGTTTGCGGACCAGGGAGTACGCATCATCAGCACGGATGGCTGGAGCGTAGTGGGTTCACGAGTGAGAGGTTGCAGGTTCGAGTCTCGTTAAGTGAAAACATGTTATCGATCTTTTTCTTTTACCAGAATAAGTATTTCACACGTTGTAGTAAACAAAATGGCAATCAAGGGAAAATATAATTTTAAAAGACGTATTTATGATTGGTTACAATAAACTCGTGACGAGAAATCTTTCTTCAGCTGGCTTATCCAGAAATGGAGACAGAACGAAAAACAATATTTTTGTGTGTACTTGATTGCAAAATAGGGGAGTGTCTCTCTGCCTACAAATCCTTGCAATTACTAAATGAGAACATTTAGGAAGGATGGAGAGGAGAGACAGATATCTTGTTCCTCTCCAGAACTGACTAAGCATATATATTTGTTTGAGTTTTATTAAAGGCCATTTGGCAACTTTGGCTAAGGCCGGTAAAACATTGATGTACATTGGGTCAACTATCTTGAGCAATTTTCAAGTCAGGTATTTTTTTCTCTCATTACGTGTAGACCTAATGAGCAAGACTTTTACGTTATAATTAATCTAACCTCTACCTACAAATGAAACTCCATTTTCCTAATCTATTGGTAGTGAAACTGCTTACAGAATCTCTTCAGTATGATAGAAATCTCTAATTACAAAGTAATTCATCTCATAAGCATTCCAGTCTAGAAAATCAAACCCTTTTACCTATTCTTTTTCTTCTCGTTGCGTGTTCATTCTATTGTTCTCGTGTCGAAACAACTTGCCATCTTTTACTATGCAATTTTCAAACACACACGCGAATTTCTCGCAGGGGAGCAAGCAACACTTGGAGAGTGAGGGGAAATATACAAAGCCGGGGGCGAGTGAGCAAGGAAGAGAGATAGTGTGTTGGTGAGACTTAACAGCTCCTTCTCGTAACAAGCTGTCCAATTACCCTGGAAGGCCCTGATTTTAACAACTCCCTAATTAATTACATCCTGCAGCCAGTGTCGGCGGCTGTCCCGAGCGCAGGACGTAATTAGCTGTATCCTCGTCTCGGCTGCTGCATGATTATTCTTCTACTCAAAAGTTGTATTGCGTCTCCCAACAACTTAACAAACAAAACACTTCGGAAGTGGCGTTTGTGGCGCCCTCTATATCAGGGAGCTGAGCTAATTCACTTGGATAGTGAAAAGACGATGGAACGAGTCAATTCACGGGAAGGAAGGAGTTTTTGTTCTTAACTTTAGTCCAATCGGGTAAGCAGATTAGTGCAGAAGGCCCAATGTTTGAAGACAGGAATGGAGAAGACTTGTACTCCTAATGTTCTACCTACCTTGAAAACAGTGTTGCAATCTAGGACATTTCAAAGATCCGAAAAAATGTAGGTTATTTTATGAATTTGAAATAAATCAATAAACGCCTATCTGCAAGTTTTTCTTTACATGGGTTGTGCAAAGGGTCACGCTTTGATATTAGAAATTTCCAACGGAGGATTCGCAAATAACGGCCTCGACCTTTACGCTCCAAAGCTGAGTTGAAAGTTTGGGACCGTGCCTGCATAAAAACAAACATTGTTTTCATAACGATTATATTTACTTCATGTATTAAATATTTTATTATTGAGATGTTGTAACAAAAACATCTATCAGTTGTGTATTTCGGCTTAGCTGTGGACATCGCAAGCGGAAGATCAATTTTCGATCCACCCGTACGATCATGCACTGTGACAAATTTTCATAAACATTTCTAAAAAGAAGTCAGGCAATCTAGACTGAATGGAGATTTTCAGTAGCTTAACTGCGGAGTAAAAGAAAAAAGAAAGCCTCGAGAAGCACTCGAATACATGTCGTTGAACTACACTGCTCACCATTAAAAATGTAACACCAAGGAGGAAACATCGGATTAAAACAAATATGTAGGGCATGGAAATGTAAACAACTGATTAGCATGACAGCTCCGTGACTCATCAGAGGCGCCGGGTATGCAACCTTGGAACATTAATTGGAGGCAGGCCAAAGAGCCATAGTGCAATGGTAAACGACGCTAGTGTGTGCATATGGTAGAAATATAAGAGCCGCCACAGCTCTATGGTAGAGCGTTGGCATAATATTCGGGAGGTCGTTGGATCAATCCCAGCGGCCAACCATCCTGACCGAGGTTTTTCCAGGGTTTTTCCTCAGTCACACCTGGCAAATGTCGGGATGATACCTTCAACTTTGGCCCTGGCCAACACCTTCCTGCATCCTTTCCCCTCCCCTATCCCGGCCTGAGCCTTAATTGCCTAAAAGTCATAGATAAAATTCAATTCAATGGTAGAAATATGTCTCGTCGTCGAATGCGGCAGCCCTGCCAGCAGGTTTCCACCTTTAATCGCGGAAGAATTGTGGCATAATGCGAGTGAGTTTTATCCTTCTGCGACATTGGTGCCCGTATTGGGATGAATGAGTCCACAGTGAAGCGCATATGGACTCGATGGCTCCATGAATTCACTGCGCAACGATATGCCGGATCCCAACGACTACACTGAACCACGGACCTCGAGGACAGATGACTTGTGCGTATGGCTCTGGTGGATCGAACAGCCATATCCCGAGCACTGGCGCACGCTGCAGCCACGAACAGTTCTACGTTGTCTAGCAGAGCGGGACATACTTGCACGACTCCCAGTGATGCAGCTTCCGCTGACCTCACAGCATAGGTGTGAGTGATACAATGATGTCGCGCATGAAGAGCCGGATGGCAGGACATCCTCTTTTCAGAATCCGCTCCCGTATGCATCATGATGGCTTCACCCGCATCTGGCGGTACAGTGGCAATAGACTGGGCGACTCCTGCGTTTGGCATCGCCACGTCGGTCCGGCATCGCGTGCTATATAGTACGGGCTGCCATTGGATTCCGCGCCTGTTCGTATCTCCTACGCTTTGACGGACATATGACCAGCTAACGGTACATCGACAATGTGATGGACCCAGTTGTGGGTCCTTTAATGCAGACTCTGTTGGTGGACCACATTCCTGCAGGATAACTCGCGCTCGAATGTGGCATTTGATGTCCTAACTTTCCTTGCTGGACACTGGATATGAATAAAACTGAGTATAGTTCATGCTCAAGAAATCTTAGGTATATACTCAAAGTGATATGAATATTAAACGTAAGTTTATATACTCCTTATTGAGTATATACTCACACCAAAACTTTTTACTCATGCCTTGAGGTTTTACTCAAGTTAGGTATGAATAAAACGCATGGTAAGTATATACTCAAATATGGTTGAGTATGCTTAATATCAGAATTGCCTTCAGAATTATCTGCAATATATAACAATATTATACATATCAGAAAATTATATAAAGTCCGACGAGATGTATGATAGAAACTAGAAGACTTTATTCAGATTTAACAGACGGAATGTAGTTTGGAAGGCTAATTATTTTTTGGGTGAAAATGTAAAAGAGGAGGTGCTTTGTCATCTGAACAACGTTAAATTTTTAAGGTATGTAGGTAATCCAGGATTTCAGGCTGGTGTTGGAGAAGTCATAGGAATCCATCAGCCAACTGTATCAGCACCTGTATCTTCAGTAACGGAAACAACTATCAGCAAATCTAATGAATGAATAATGTTCTCAGGCCCAAAATTACGTAGAAATTTTGTCCGGATGTCTATGCCGAACTAATGCTTAGACAAAGCTGTTAAAGTTCAAAATACAATCGTTAGGGTGAACACTCGTCCCGCAATCTGGGGAATAGTCCCGCTTTGAACAATCTGTCCCTCGTCCCGCAAAAACGAACCCCTGTCCCGCTTAATGAGCATTTCTCCATATCACAACAAACAAAGGACTGTTTTAATTTTAATTTTAGAGAGCGCTATATATGATAAATAGGGCCATGCATTTCGTTGCACCTTTACGGCTTAACCGATTTTGGTACATTTGTTAGAGTGAGAGCCTATGATCAGTTGAGTTTTCTTTTTATTATCTGGAATAGGATTGATTGCCTATTCGCTTAACATAACTTCGAGAAATTGTTGCACCAATTACTACATGAAAATATCAGAGTAAAACCATGGACTATCTCTCAACATTCTACAAGTCTTTTTATTTATGTATTACAAGGTAGCACAAATACAAGAAAACACTATTTTAAACCGTTTTATATTAATCGCCTATTTAAAACATTAATCTTTATAAATGATGACTTGGTGCAATGAACTTGAATTCAAATATTTTGAAGTAATGTTCATTTATTTAATTAATTTCATGTAAATTATATTTTGTTTTGTTGTTGTGTTATTTTGTTAACAATATAAGTAAGTTAATATGAACTATTTTTCTTTATTGCTTGCTTTGTCAAGTATTTTGTTTCCATAATGTTTATTTCCAAAACCTGGAATTTTTCAAATTTCAAGGTACTGGTATAAAACTATACATTTTAAATAACATAAATTCTATTATTAAGAAGAATATGTAATTGGTCTTTTACTTCAAGATATGTAATTCAGTACTGTAGCCGTGACCTTCGCTACATTTACCAATTACCTTATAAATTTTAACTACAAGAGAACCAACGCACTATACTCTACATGCTACCCCAGTGCCACATCCTCTTGTTTTACTGAATGCGGCTAAAAAACGATAAGTTTTTACAGCAACTACTAGTATTGCGGATTGTACACACGCTTTCAGCACACATGTACGAACGATACCTGAAATTGATAAAGTAACATCATGCCACGGAGATCTATTGAATGTATAATAGATGCAGCCCGTAACCCAGAAATTTCGAACTCGCTTGTCCGCCGTCTTTGTTCATGAGTTTCTTGTTAAGTGCCACGTGTCACAAAAAGTTCTTGTTTCTTGTTAAGTTAAAAAGGCAGTGTGGTTTGATATGTGTATCGAAATTACTTCTAAAATACTTAAAAAGCGGGACATTTAGAAAAAGTAGGGACACTTGGACTTTTAACAAAAAACGGTACGAATAGACACCCTAGACAAATACCGAGTGCCAATTTCATGGATGATTTGTGCTTAATCAAGCTAGATGATCTATCTATTACAAACACATATGTGTCTCTAACTGATGAAGCATCATTTTATAACAAATTGCATTGAGGCACAGAGCTAAAACTCATCTTTTCGTAGTCTGCAGCTGCTCCTGTAGGTTAGGAAATTTAAATAGAGACTTTTGTCCCGCCGAGGTTTCAGGGAAAGGTGGTCACCCTAAACATAATGATCTTACATTTCTTCATTTCACATATTCTATAGCAAACTTCGACATCAGAGCCAAATAAACTGTGTTACATGTAACATGCATTCCAATAAATAATTATGAAGTAATAGAGCTCATGTAATATCTTTATTTTGTAAAACTTAACATACCTTGTTTGTAAAGTTTTTGGTTATGATAGGATTAAGTAGCCCTGTATAATATTATACAACACAGTTGGCATTCATTCGATACTACTGGTAGCCCTATTTTCTTCATATCAGGTTTCTTTTTCATTTAAGCCTAAGAAAAAGTTTTCTAAAAGCCTTAAAAATTAAATTCAAATTATATTCTTTTCAGTCGGCTCTTCATCCGTGTTGTTCAATCTTTCCATTATTTGATTTTTCTATAAACATTTCCCATGTAAGTTAATCAATTCTTCCCTTACATTTTTCAACGATTCCTGTTTCCTTGCTCTGGCATCGGAAGTTTGTGATTTCGAGAGTAGGCGAGGATATATCCTTACTATATTAATAAAATTAGAATCTGTAATATAAATCTATTCTTCGGCACTGGAGAGATCGGATTTCCTGCGCTCATTAATGAAAATAAACAAAGGACCTCTCTATCTACTGTATAATATTATTGCACCTGTTGGAGTACATTTGTACTCAGTTAAGTGTGCTTGCACCGGGGATTTGAATATATACCGTACTCTACTCTTAAGTATATAATCAGTTTCGTTTTAATCATACCATTTAAGGTATAAATTCGACTTAGATACTTATGCTTAAAGTATTGAGAATATACTCATTTTTATTCATACCGCCCATTGTTTCCCTGTTTCCTTGGTCACCTGATCTCTCAAAGACTGAACATGTCTGGTCCATAATTGCACAACGCCTCTCATGCCAGCGACCTTCCGTAGCTTGATGAGCTGTGGTCGTTTCGAAAATACATGGATTACCATACCCAGAATGACATCTGCAAAATATTATGGTATATATCTGCCATATTTCGATCTGCTATCTTCTTTCTTTCTTGGTGTTGCATTTTTGATGGCGAGCAGTGTAGAAATCCAGTATCTTATCGATTGAACCAAGCTGTCACTCATAAATGCACGCCAGAAAAGAACAGTATAAATTGATACATATGTGTAATCACAGTTCTGAACACAAAAGTTACTCCCAATAATTACGTATTACCCCAACTCAGGCTTTCCCCAAGGATTTTTCGTTTAGGGAATTATTGATATGATCAGGGGGTATAAGAAAAATCCATATAACATTTCTTTATGTAGTTACAAATATGGTCGCCCCGCTGGCCTGACTGCTGATCGTGGGTTTCCGGGTTCGATTCACGGATCTGCCAACGAAATTTTTCCAAAGCCTGATGGTCTGGAACGGTGCTTACCCAGCATCGCGATGCAATTCGGGACCTGCTGTGAATAAAGATAGTGGCGATCACAGTTGAGAGCTTCGGTTCTCCTTTCCCAAGTCAAAACACGTATGGTCAGCGTGGAAGCAGTAGACAACCTACTCCTTCCGGGAGAGGCCTCGCCTCATCCAGTAGTAGATCGAATATGGCTGTGTGAATTATATATATATATAAATATATAAATATATATATATATATATATATATATATAATCATATTCAGCCATACTATATCCACTGCTTGATGAAGGTCTCCCCTTTTCTTTCCACATATCTCGGTCTGCTGCTATCCTCATCCATGTAGCTCCAGAAAACGCTTGATTTCATCTAGCCATCTTGCATTTGGACATCGTCTTGGTCGTTTCTTTTCTCTAGAAATCCAATGTAGTACATTTGTCGTCCACCTTCCATCTATTCGTCTAGCTATGCGACCGGCCCATCTCCACTTCATCTTCATCGCAGTCTTGTTTATATCCTCTAACTTTGTTTCTGCGCGAATCCATTGATTTGTCTTTCTGTCCCTCCTAGTTATTCCTAATATGCATCTCACCATTGCTCTTTGCGTTACTCTTAATTTTTGAGTCGTTTGTACATTCAATGTCCACGTTTGACAGCCGTACATCATTACAGGTAAGAGACACTGATTATAAACTTTACGCTTGAAACACATTGGTAGTTTGCTTTTGAAAATAAAATGTAGTCTTCCAAACGAACTCCACGCCATTCTACATCTATTTATTTCATCATTCAACTTGGCATTCGAAGTTTTGAGCTGGCCCAGGTAAACATATGCATCAACTATGCCTATTGTCTCTCCGCTAATCTTTATTTCCTTCTTTGCAGCATGTTGAGTGTACATTACTTTTGTTTTACTCAAATTCATTTTAAGTCCTATTTTCGGTTGCACAGGTCTTCTATTCTGGTTTGTACGTAGTTATTCTGCATTTGAAGCAAACAGGACTACATCATCAGCGAATCGTAGGGGATAAAGACATTCGCCATTAAACTTTATTCCAACTTCATCCCAGTTCAAATTTTGGAACACTTTCTCCAGGACACCTAAAAACAGTTTTGGTGAGATTGAATCTCCTTTCATATACGCAATATATACGAAGGTTAAGTCATAAGTCATGGCAACTATTTTTTATATTATTATTATTTCTCTCGAATGGAGGAGAACAGGACAGATCGAAGATACACGTTGGAAAGCTTCTGGCATGGGCTGCCGAGTGATCCCACCAGATGGTGTATATGAGTAGAGCTGCATGTCTGAGCACGCCCCGAATTTCAGTAGGTGAGCGACAGTGGTCCGGAATCGAGAACGCGAAGAGTAAACAGCATGCGTACGTGAAAGTAGCATTTCTGCACAACAGGAATGCACGAGAATGCTACAGAGAGTTTCGGGAAGTACTAGGTGCGCGTGCCCTACCCTTTCCAGCAACATCGCCCGTACGTCCTTGTCCGCGAACACAGGACACCTACTGCACGGCAGTAGACATGCTGCCCCGTTTGAAAGCCGCTATCAACCTCGCCACTGTTCGACAGAGAAGGGTACGCGCAGCTAGGCATTCCCGTGCATTCCAGCCGCGGAGAAATGCAACTTTCACATACGCACATTGTTCACTCTTCGTGACCTCCATTCCGGACCACTCTCGCTCACCTACTGAAATTCGTGGCGTGATCACTGCTCAGACATGCAGCTTTACTCACATACACCATCTGGTGCGGCCACTCGACAGCACATGCCATAAGCATTCCAACGTGTATCTTCGATCTGTCCTATTATCCCCCATTCGAAAGAAAAAAATAGTTGCCACGGCTTATGACTTAACCCTTGTATGTATATATATATATATATATGGGCAACGCCCTAGCCGAGCTGGTCTACCGGTTCCCATAAGATCACCGAAGTCAAGCAGCTCTGGGTCTGGTTAGTGTTTGGATGGGTGACCGTTTCAGCACTCCAGATGGTGTTGCCTGTGCGGCGTCCACCCAGCGTCGTGAGGCCAATTGGGGAGCTACCTGAATAAAGAGGTAGCGATCACAGTTGAGGGCTTCGGCTCTCCTCTCCCAACCCGTCTGGTCAGCGTGGGAGCAGTAGACCAACTCCTCCCCGAAGGGAGGAGTTGGT
>JAGDQP010076870.1:0-10009 GCA_022664845.1 Lepisma saccharinum
GAATGGACCACATACAAGAATGAAGTTATGGGAAGGATTAATGAATATGTCTGGGAATCAGATTTTGAAAAGGCTTTCGATTCGGTCTCGTTGGCAGCAGTACTTAAATCACTTGAACATCAAGGCATCGAAGGTGCATACATTAAATTACTGCGAAACATTTACTCGACTATTACATCTGTTATTAGGCTTCATCAAGAAAGTGAAAAACATAAAGTTGGAAAAGGGGTAAGGCAAGGGGATTCAATTCTCCAAAATTGTTTTCAGCTGTCCTGGAGAGAGTATTCCAAAATTGAAATTGGGATGAAGATGGAATAAAGATCAATGCCGAATATCTTCATCACTTACGATTTACTAATGATATAGTGTTATTTGCTTCAAGTGCAGAAGAACTACAAACCGGAATGGAGGAACTGTGTAATGAGAGTTCAAAAATAGGACTTAAAATGAATTTAAGTAAAACAAAAGTAATGCGCAATGAACATACTACAAAGAAAGAAATAAAGATTAGCGGACAGACAATAGGCATAGTTAATGAGTATGTTTACCTAGGCCAGCTTAAAACATCGAATGACAAGTTGACTGATGAAATAAATAGAAGATGTAAAATGGCGTGAGTTCGTTTGGAAGACTACACTTAATTTTCAAAAGCAAACTACCAATGTGTCTCAAGCGTAAAGTTTATATTCAATGTATCTCACCTGTAATGATGTACGGGTATGAAACTTAAAACATTGAACGCGCAAACGACTCAAAGAGTAAGAGTCACACAAAGAGCTATGGAGAGATGCATACTAGGAGAGACAGGAAGACAAATGAATGGATTCGCGCACAAACAATGGTAGAAGATATAAACAAGGCTGCGAAGAAGATGAAGTGGAGATGTGCCGGTCACATAGCTAGACGAACATGTAGAAGATGGATGGCAAATGTACGACATTGGATTCCTAGAGAAAAGAAGCAATTGAGACGACGTCCAATTGTAAGATGGGTAGATGAAATCAAGCGTTTTACAGGAGCTATATGAATGAGGATAGCAGCAGACCGACATATGTGGAAAGAAAAGGGGGAAGGCCTTCATCCAGCAGTGGATAGAATGTGGCTGAATATGATGATGATAGGCAATATAAGAGGTAAAATTTGAAGAGAGAGGAGATGAATTGTACCTAAGTAATATCTTGACGAAGATCTCGTGTAGAATTACACACTTTTCTTAATAAATTTTAAGTTAATTGGAAGGCCAATGTTCATAAACTTCATAAACGAGGCATAGATTTTTATGAATTTTTCCTTTGATTCCGTGAGATAAATGATCAGGGTGCTAATAACTTATGATTCAATTTCTAAGAAAATTGTGATTATCTTTGTTAAAATACATTCTTTTAATAACCGTTCCATTTGTTAATTTTGAATGTTTGGGTGCAGATTATATTTTTCATTTAAATTCAGAGTATGTTAATATGCTGTGACTTTCTTCTCTTAAATATATTATTAAGTTTCCACATTTTTAAATTAAAGTAAAAAGAATAAGTCGGAGGAATTAAAAATAAATGTAATTGTGAAACAGAATTGCGTTGTATATTAATTGTTCAACCGCTGAAATAGGATTTATATGAAGGTACATTATACAGTTATTTGTATCGATTTTGTACACATCATGTGACACTATCTAGGGTTTGCAGGTATGTGAGAAAAGGCTTACCTGGACACGTTAAAAAAAAGGAGGATTTACTAAATATTTCACTCAATCCAAACAAGCTCCAACAGATGATTTTTTTTAAAAAAAAAGCAGCAAAGGGAGAAGACTATTGCAAAACTGATTTTAGTCTAGTTAGTTTAGTTACGTTGAAACTGGAGTTACTTGAAGGTTAGAGAAGAATACAAATTTAAAGCAAATACTCTCTGGTGGAAAACGATGGCAAACAATCAGTTCACGTTAAGAAATGTTAGCATTTAGTTTCAATTGAGTGTCTGAAGTGGCCTAAATCTATACTTGAGAAAAGTAATCGACTTAAATTACTGCTAACATATATGAATAAAGAAGTAAAGCTTTTGTGCAGTCCTATATTTTCAAATATTAGCACTCAAATGGGGCTCAACCTTACACATATCCAATTAACCTTGTCTCACCATAACGGTATACTTCGATTTAATAGTTATTCCTACCGAAATCTTCTATTTTGATATTTAAAAACATACACAGAAATTCTTGTTTCCTTATATCGTGAACACACAACAATCTAACTTCTGAATTCGTTAAAAGCTGTTAATATTTCAATAAATTTCCAATTCTCATTGTTTGAAATCTTTAAAAATCTTTAAAACAATGCTCGCTATTAAAATCAGTGAAATTAAATTATGAACACATTGTTTCGAAACTATTAAATCCATGCTATTTAATTTAAAACACCAAATCACTATTCTAACATTTCCCTCCTCCCTTCCCCCCACAAAAAAAAATAATTATGAACAATCATGTTCATTGTTTAAGTATAACCTTCCCACTCAAACCGTTTCGGTGCTGATCTAGCCCGTTGTGAACGTCGTAATGGTATATTATCATTTCTGTTATTTGGAAATTGCTGTTGCCCTTGTGTAACTTCACCCTCATATTGTTCTTCCGCAACATTATTTCTTAACTCCAGTCTTTCCAGTGATGAAGTCTTTCCTGTAATCCTCCTAAATTCCACCAATCACCACCATGATTGTCTTGATCCTGATAAATACTTAGATTTTCCTTTAACCTTCTTAACTGATGAAGAGGAACTCTTCTCTTTCCCTGACCTACTTTCACTTCAACAATTCTATTTCCTACTTCTTTAACGACAGTTGCTTCTATTATTAGGAATATTCTGTATTCAAATTGTTTCTCCAATTGAAGGCAGTAAATTAGATCCTTTCCCCAATTTCTCTTCCAATTTATCACATTTAGCTTCCCTGAACAATCGATTTAATCTCATGTTTGGTACATACGAAAAAATCATTTCAGCTGCTGACTTGCCGTTTAATAAAGGTGTTTTAGCAAACCTAATATCTATTACACTTGGCCAGTGATGTGATGGCGCTTCGAATAGTTTTTTTCTAAGCAATGATTTTAAATTCTGTACCCCTCGTACTGCTAAACCATTACTCTGGAGGTGGTAGGGCGGTGAATGTACCAATTCTATTCCTAGTTGATGTAATTTATCAAGACTTTGATTGACTTTTTCTTCCAGACTATATGGCACCCTATAAAACTTTCTAAATACAGGAATCGCATTAGGATCAACCTTGATGTGAACTTCATAATCTTTTCTGGTTGTAAAATATTATCCCTAAAAACATCCGAATATTCCTGTATTAACTTTTGTTTACAGTCAATTTTACTCTCTAATGTAGATATCATTTTCAACTCTGTTGAGTCTGTATTTGTGAACATGTTTATCCACTGAGGCCAGAGTAATTCTAGACCTGTTCGCCTAATCAACGTATGTTTTAACATGTAATTTACTATATAAAACTCTAAGCTGATCAGTCTCCTTTCTATGTGACATTCTATTTCCACTGAACCTAAAGTTGTTAAATGTTACCCATTTGCCACTTGTAAATTGATATGTTCATCTTTTATTTGCATGTTTGGCTGAATCAACTTTAACGTTTGTGTTGTCATTCAATTAACACAGCTGTCAGTAAATTTTTGCTAGCACTGATATATCATTAATTATAATATGTTTATAATGCGGAGCTATATTTACCAAAGATAACTGCTTGAGATGTCCTTGTAATTGTGTTTGCTTATTAATGCAAGAAAGGAAAATTATTGTAATTTTCCTTGGATCCAGTTTGATTTGACTGATCTTATTTGCTTCCTTACAAAGGTTTTCAATCGATCCATTAGACTTTGTATTTTATTTGTAATCTGTAATGCATTATCTTTCATACTCATCTTTCTTTTACTATCCAACATCTGTCCAATTGTATATAATTTACTCAAACTATTCTTTACTTGACTCTAATTGGCTTCTCGCTCACTCATGATTGACCTAGCTCTTTTGCTTTGAACAATATCTCTGCTACAAATGTCAGTAATACGCATGAGTTCGTACGTTCTCGTCGCCAAAAATATGTTAGCTTTAAGTTTCAATTAAGTTAGTCTGAAGTGGCCTTAAATCTATACTTGAGAAAAGTAATCGACTTCAACTACTTGTGATGTCTCTATGTGAGCCTCGTAGGCCATCTGCCGGTGTAGTGGTAGATCATTTTCTTGATGAAGGCGGAGTCGTGTGTTTCCAAGACAGTCGACAGATGTCTCTGAGGTAGCTGTTCTAAATTGCTTGTTCACTTAAATATTTTGGAATTTGTATTTTATTTTCGTCTAAATTTAGTTAAATAACTTAAATGTTTTTCTGATATACGTGGTCTATAGGTGGCAGCGGCAGGTAGCTCTTATTTAGAGGTAAACTGTGATAAGGCGGTTGATGTTTCGGTGACGTCATGGTAGTTTGCGTTAATGATTTTGAGTTTTTATTTTATTAGTGACAGTAATATTTTATTTATGCTAGGAAAGTCTACTAATTTCAAGTGCTATTGGACGTGTTTTCTTTATATGTGTTCATGCTTATTTTTCTTTTTATTGCTTTGTTAGGATTTAGTTCTGTTTTTGACTTAATTGAGCGGTACTCCGTGCAGGTCGATTGGAGACCCCTCGTACCCAACAAGTCTGGACGATGTTATATGCTGTTTTTCTCGTCACCCCGACAAAACTTCGATCCTCGAATCAGGAGTGTTCAGTTAAAGATGCTTCAATCTCTAAAGTATGATAGCCGCCAGCATGAGAATATGTCAAGTTTTGTTTGGAAATTCGCGAGATCGTATAAAAACATTATGCCTGATGTGGACCAAGTTGAATTAATAAAATTTCTTTTGGATTCCTTACCTGATCATATTAGCAATATGCTACGTATGTTCAAATTGAACACCATACAAGATATAATTGAAATGGTTGTAGCTTTAGACTGTCCAACGATGTCTGATATTAAGCAAAGTGCAGCAGTGTTGCTAGGGCCATCATATCCCGATAAACGCAAAGCAAATTTGGGTTCTAGTGTGTTACCTCATCTACCAAAATGACCTAGCGAATATAATGTTTGTCAGATTCAGCAAGATAGTGGAGTCACAAACAATAATGAAAATAGTGATACTAACCTTAACCAGTCTGAAGGTTCTGATACACCCAATAATAAATTTTCACAAGGTTTTAGGCGTAAAAATAATGGGTTCCAAATAATAGAAATTTTCAATATAGAGGGAGTCGAAGATTTGGTGGCAACTATAATAATAGTAATAATTCCCGAAATAATATTTGTGGTAGATCTAATAGTGGTAGCAGCAATTATAATCAGATGAATGGTAGGAATAGTAATAATAATAGAAGAACTAGGTACAGAAATGACGGTGATAATACTAGTAATGATACCAGTAACAATATTCAAAATACGTGTTTTTGTCCTCATGGAAGCATTGTTGGTAACAATAATAATATTCCTAACAATAATTTAAATAGAACTCCATGTAACTGCAGCCTCTTAAATAACAATAGAACACCTAGTACATGTTCACATTTAGAGAACGCCTGTTCTGGTGTCCGTGATTTGTATAAAGGGAACCAAGAAAGTTTTGTCGCTGTTTGTGGAGGCCTGTGTTCAATTGGCCCTCACACCATGAGTTGAGTTGGAGATCAGGCGAAGATCAGTTGTTGATGTGGGTATAGCCAACATACTACCTGGTTGTGGCAGTTCAGTTACACCGTGAACGTGCGGAAGGACAGAGTGAACATGGGCCCCTACAGAGCGTCATAAGGGCGTGTTTGCTGTACGAGTTCAAACTGGGGTCAAACGCAGCTGCAGCGGGGCGGAAGATATGCCAGGCCTTTGGTGAAGGTGTCGTGACTACGTGGACAGTGCAGCGGTGGTTTACCAAGTTTAAGGACGGTGACGAAACACTCGAAGATGCACCACGTGTAGGAAGACCAACACAGGTACCAAATGAAGATCTTCAGGCAGCAATTGAGGCGAACAGTGGCCAGACATGTGAGGAACTGGGACTACAATTCATTGTGAGTGGAGAAACCATTCGGCAGTACCTCCATCAACTTGGGAAACACTACAAGTTGGGTCGATGGGTCCCACATAATTTGACTCCGGGCCAGAAGGCAACGCGAGCAGACACCTGTGTTTCTCTGCTGTCTCGTCTGAGAAAGAAGCCATTTCTGGACAGGGTGTTGACATGTGATGAGAAGTGGGTCCTGTACGAAGCTCCACGGCGCCGTCATCATTGGTTAGCATCCCATGAACCGATTCCAAAACAGCCGAAACCAGCACTGTACCAGAAGATGTTTCTCCTGTGTGTTTGGTGGACTGCTCGCGGCATCGTGCATCGGGAACTGCTACCAGCTGGTCAGAGCATCAATGCAACTGTGTACTGTCAGCAGTTGAGCCGTGTTCAAGAAAAACTCAAAACTCTGGAGCCTTTACTTCTGAATCGCAAAGGGGTCCTCCTGTTATAGGACAACGCTAAGTCCCACGTGGCTAGGATGACCCGGGACACCATTCTACGCCTTGGATGGGAAACACTATTGCATCCACCATACTCCCCGGACATTGCACTGTCCGATTTTCACCTGTTCTATTCCTTGGACAATCACCTTAGAGGACGCCAGTTCAAATCCCTAATAGAGGTTCAAAATGCACTTGATACCTTCTTCGCTTCACGGCCCACCAAGTTCTACCACGATGGAATCCATGGCCATCCAGAACTTTGGCAGAAGGTCGTCGATGCTGATGGGGACTATTTTTGATCTTCCAGGTATGTCTTAGGTGACATATCGATGTTCGAAGGTGGTGGGTGAAAAAGCGACATAACTTTCTTGCTTACCTTTATAAATGGGAGGAAATCTGAGTTCAGGCCAGGCAACTGGACCTGTACATGTTAGTGCATAGGTGAATTGAGAATGTGGTAACAGATTTCACGATCGCTCTTGTTGCGATTATTCTTGTGCCAGGAATAGTACCTCAATGCCTAGTCAGACAGATCCAATACAGTCTTGTAATCCTGGTACTGTGGATTTAAATGCCAACGGCAATTCTTAGGGAGGTCGAATAAGAGTTTCCAGTCTGCCACAGATAGACCATCTTTATATGTAGCAAGTCATTTCTTAAGACCTATAGACGGAATTTAGTGCACTGAACCACTTAAACTATTTTTATCTTTAGACTCAGTTAGCATTAGATAATCAGTTTTGTAGGACTTTGCACACTACTGACCAAATTTCCGATATAACTTTAGATTGTATTATAGACTCCGGTAGTGAATTGAACCTTTTAAGTTTAATTGCGTGGAAGAAGATAGTGGATAGTGTTCTCACAGCTAAGTTGTTTCCTGCCCTTGATGTGAATCTTCGTAGTTTCATAGGTGATAGTAGTTTTTCCGTTAAGGGAATGCAAACAGTTTAATTGGAGTTATCTGGGTCAGTTTTTGGTATTGTGGTTTATGTGGTGAATGATTTAAATACGGAGCTTATACTTGGGATGCCCTTTTAAAATTTTACAATTGTATTTTAAATTTTGGAACAAATACTCTCCAACTGAATGGCCAACTCGACTCTAGGATAATTGATATAGACCTTAAAGATTGTATTGGCGTATTATCTGTTTACAATATTAAACCTGAGGAAAGCAGGGATATTTTGTTTCTGAGTATGAGATCCGTAACTCAGTAAGGAGTAGGTCAGATTTAAGTGATGTTCTTAAGGAGAGGTTGTTAACATTGTTGTTGCAATATAGGAGTGTGTTTTCTGAACGACCTTGCCCAGTGGATGTGGAACCTCAGCGCATATTACTGACTGATAAGATTCAGGTTGTGGCTAAGCCTTACCCGATACTGCAGGTTATGAGGGAGCCTTTTAGGAGGTTGATTATGCAATGGCTCGAATGGGGTATTATAGAGGAGAGGGCTAATCCATACGTTAATCCGGTCCACTGTGTTTACAAGTCGGACAAACAATCTGTCAGACCTGTGCTTGACCTGAGGGCCCTGAATCTTAAAGTCATATCTTCTAAGGTTAGGGTTGAGCCAATCCAAGAGATATTGGCTGGATCCGTGCTATTCTCTTCTTTTGACGCCAAGGATGGGTATTATTCCATCAAAATTCATCATGATTCTATGGAATGTACGGCTTTTATCTTCGAAGGGAGACAGTATGTGTGGCGTTTTCTCTCAATGAGGTTAAAATCTTCTTGTTCTATATTCCAGGTTGTTATGAACAAATTTTTCAACATGCCAACGAGAGACTTTATTGCTTTTTTCCTAGATGATGTTCTATGTTTCTCTAAATCTGAAGATGAACACTTTAGGCACCTAACATTTGTTTTAGAAATTTATCGCAAAGTAAATTTTTCTTTAAATTTTCACAAATGTAATTTTTTAAAATATGAAACAGCCTTTTTGGGACACTTAGTTTCTGGAAATGAAATCAATGTAGATCCTAAAGCCAATGCCGCAATAACCAAGTATCAAGTTCCTAGAACAAAGAGACAACTAAGGAAATTTTAGGGTATTTCCAATTGGCGAAAAAAATATATTGATCGTTTTTCTTGTCTCACAGAACCTTTGGTAGCTCTTTTACGTAAAGATTCAAAATTCCGTGTTGGAAAGGAACTTGCCGCTATTGAGGCATTGAAATTAGCTCTGGTTTTGCCTCCAGCATTGACAGCCTGATATGAATTTCGAGTTTCATATTTTTATTGATGCTTGCCAGATATCTGTTGGTGGATATTTAAGTCAATTTTGGGATGGTGATTATCATGTTATGGGTTATCCAGGTAGGAGGATCAAACCTACTGAATTCTCCCTATTGATGTTTCAATTGGAGCTTCTTGCAGTGGTATTTTTATGTGATTATTTTTCTGATTTCATCCTTGGGCGTGAGGTAATTGTGCATACTGATAACCAGGCTATTATCCACATTAGTACTCTTAGGAATCATGATGCACGAACAACTAGGTTGCTTCTTAAGCTGCAAGATTACAATATCACGTATGAACAATTGAACATATTGCTGGATCCGATAGCTTTGTCGCACATTCTATTTCATGGAATCCTCCAGAAGATATTCCAAATTACTCTAGAAAATTTTTGGTCAATGCTATTTTTAGAGGATTTACTAAATCTTAGTTTATTGCATGTTTTAAGGTAGAACAGGCTAAAGATCCCTATTGTTTAAGACTGAAAGATAAATTGAAGGATGGCTGTGATAGAGTCTGCGAGTTCCAAGGTCTTCTATATCGGGTGTTGCAAAATAACTGTTAAAGCTCTTGGGAGGTGATTCCTGACACTGAGACAAGAAAAAAGTCCTCTTCAACTTTCGGCGATTGGATATAGTTTCGGATCTACAAGGTGCCGAAAGCGTGGGAAAATGAATTTCGGACGCCGATATTTCGGAAACTATCCAACGTACAGAGAGCGGATAAAAAATTAACATAAAAAGTCATACCTGCTCTATTGAAATATGCATGCTTCAGAACCCCTACAACGCACGCGCAAGGGATTCCCCAAAGGAAGGTAGGGATTCCCGGACAATTTGCCAATGAAAGATTGGTCTAAATGGATCTGTATGGATAGGGTTCCCACCTGGTAACAATAATTCGTTTGTATTAAGTCGATATCTTAAACAAATACAAAATGGCGGACACTTTTATGCCCGTTTTGTGTGGTTGCATAATGGCGAGGTACGGATGATGGCCAACAGTGACGTTCTGACTATTAAGTGGAGTAAATTTGTAGCCGCATGGTCTAGGAAAACATCTGCAGTGTCGGTAGAGCACAACACATGAAACAGGGTGATTAACAAGTGTGGAAACACGTAATGAAAAATGCCCAGAAATGTACTCTAGTAAACGTGAGTTCAAAGCGACGGAAAAGTAATCAGTAGCATCAGTAACATGAAAGCCATTGCTAATTTGCTCCAGAAAAA
>JAGDQP010076872.1:0-10009 GCA_022664845.1 Lepisma saccharinum
CCAAATTACGATTAACAAGGAAACTGTCTTCAATGGGACAGAAAATCGGCATGAAACTTCCACACTGCATTGATGATTTGTTCGAATGAACATCCCTGTAGTACTAAGTTTCGAAGTTTTGCTGAACACGAGTTACAGGACTTCAAAATTTTCGAAATTTTGATGTGAACGTCTGAATGGTAGGCAACACTCCGTACATATATGTTGAAGCTATGCATTTTCTATTCACTTTTATATATAAAGGTTAAGCTGAGGATAACTTAAATGTTAGGTTTAAGTTATCGATGAAGTCGATGAAGTTAATTAATCTGATCTCTGCTAAATGTGATTATTATATGACTACAGGGTGACCCAACGGAAACTTCCTATCTTGTTAATTACGTAACCCATTGATTTCCAGGAGGAATCCAAACACACAACCTTTTACCTTTTTAATTAAGCGAAAGTGTACCAGCGTGGTCAAGCATGATATGCTGTCCCACTTCATTATGGTCTAGTGGAAAAAAATCTTAAATTACATGATTTATGTAACAAGTCAAACCAAAGGTCTTTAGGTTTCATTTACAAAAGCATGCGAGCATTTACTAGTTTCTTTGACAATTTTCGGTAAATTTCGGTTGTAACTCTCAAATAATATAAAGTGAAACTTGATATGTAAGATAATATTTTACACTCACGTTATGCGCATTTTACACGTGTCATCATTAGTATAAAAGAACTAATGAAAGTATCACTATGATAAATTTAAACGTACTATATCATGTTGTGTGATCTAATAGCACCCAATCCTTGGGATGAATACCAGCATTTCGCGTTGCGAAGTGGAAGTACGTGGGTGCAAACTCCACTACAAAATGTGTTTACTAAAAATTTCAGAGTTGCTATAAGTTTTCCGAGTAAAATGTTGAGTTGGTACCATCTATAACGCTGCCGTTAACTTCCAGTTATGCACCATTTTCTGCTGCGGGGTTCGAACGTACGTGTTTTTACTTCCCAACTCGCAATGCTGCACTGAAATTCGCGACATTAACATATTCATCAGAGGAGTTAGGTGCTTTTGGATCTCAAAACTTTTCAAGTATTTCCAGTAGTTGTTTTATACTAATGATGACGGTTAGAGTGGTCATACGTTAAATATTGTAAAATATTACTTTACATATCAAGTTTAATTTTATAATATTTGAGAGATGCGAACGCAATTTCCTGCAAAGTTTTCAAAGAAACTAGTAAATGATTGCATGCTTTTGTAAATAGAACTCAAAGACCATTGCCATGATGTGTTACTTGACTCAGATTTTTACATTTGTCACTGAACCACAATAAGGTGGAACAGCATGTCATGTTTACCACGCTTGCACATTCTCGCTTAAATTAAAAAATAAAAGGTGTGTGTGTCTGCATTCCTCCTTGAAATCAGTTGGTTACGGAATTAACGAGATGGGAAGTTTCCTGTGGGTCACCCTGTAGTTATATAATTTTCGCATTTAGCAGATAACACATTAATTAATTAACATGTCAACTTGATCAAATTATCCTCTGGTTAACCTGTATGGTATATAATAAATAGGAAATGCATAATTTCAACACATATGTATGAAGTATTGCCTACCATTCAGGCGTTCACAACAAAATTTCAAAACTTGTGAAGTTCTGTAACTCGTGTTCAGCGAAACTTCAAAACGTAGTACTACAGGAGTGTTCATTCAAACACATCATAATTGCAATGTGGAAGTTTCATGCTGATTTTCGTGTCCTATTAGAGACAGTTTCCTTGTTAATCGTAGTTTGGCAAATAGTTATAACTTTTGATATCACAGGCGGATTTTACTTGTTTATATACCAAATTGAATAATCTTTTACCCTCTACAACTTCAACTTCATTTCTGTGCACTGTTGCGCTCAATATAAAGATTTAGAACGTACGAGACATTATATGTATTAAAATATGGGTTTCAACTTATTTTAAAAGAAAATTACGATTTTCAACGAGTAATAACTTGAAAACGGCTAGATAATAGGAAATATTAATTTGAACAATTTTGTGCTAAATTTGGTCAGCCTTAAGTTTGTATATAATGACGTTTTCGCTTGATACGCACCATTATCCAGATATAAGCAAAAAAAAAATAAAAATGGAACACATTTTGCTATGTCGTGGAGTTATTTCCTCTTGCAGACCCCGGGACGTTTTGTATATTAATCTCCAACCACCTCCGATTACATTCCAAAAGTTAAAACAAGTGCGCACAAAGTCTGTCTACACCCCCTTATCAATCATTCGTCGACTAGACTACAATAGTATTGCCATCCCAGAAAATGCAGAAAGAGCTTTCACTTTTATTCTTACCATATTTTATTACTTCATATTAAGTCAATCCAGATCATTTTATGATTTTTGTGCATGTTTTACTTATTCATTTACATATCCACATTTGGACGATATCGAATCATCTTTCATTAGTTTTTGTGCTCTGTATCATTTGTCATTATCATTTTCATAGAAATCATTGAAATTATCATCTAAAGCGTATGCGCGGATAAACGTCTATGTTACCTTCTGCCTCTTGAGAAAAACTGCAAACAAGTTCAAAAGTATCCGCAGAGCGTTGTGGCTGAATATTATCACATAGACTTTAGTTCCATCAATTTAACACACTGTTATGTGCAAAAACATCTATGTTTGGTAGCAGTGGTTGCAGTAATTCATATTTTCAGATAACTGTTAAAAATAGCAGTTAAAAATAAAAGTTTAGAAAAAAACTTTTCAAAATGGGAGACATTTGTTCCCAACTTAAAACATAATAAAGGCATACATTAACGTAAAACATAAAGACATACTTCATATAAAAGTAATAAAACTTCTTAAAGACATTCTTTTCTTTAAAAATTCGTACTAAATATTAAAAAAGAAAAGCAATTGTGTTTATTCATGACGAAAAGGAAAACATCGGGCCCGCTCTCATACAGAAACATTGTATAATTGGCGCGCCCCATGTTTTCTTTTTAGTCATGAATGAACAACATTATTTACCACTTTTTAGAATGAATTGTTTAAGAAAAGTATGTTTCTTAAAAGTTGTTTTGTTATTTTTTTTCGAATTCCTTTGCTGTTCGCAAACATTTCCTCGAGCTAATATTTTCTGACTCACATTCTAATGTGTTGTGCAACCTGTCAAATGTAAGATTGTTGCAGGCTAGTATTTATTTTTGTAGAAACGAAGTTCGTATTAATAATATTAAATTATGCTTTTAAGATATATAAAAAATACATGAGAGCAAGAGTAGAACATTGTATTAACAGCCAACTTAGGATTTGGTAGGGTAGTTGATATTATAACTGTCGGAGAACTATTGTATATAATTATCGGGGCCTTTAGAAATTTAGTTATTCCTCGTGAATAATTGATATAAACGTGATTAAAAGTTAATAGTTGAAATTCATTATGCTATAAATGAGAACTATTTGACAGTACAATTTGGTAATAATTGTTTAGAATTAAATGTATTTATGAGGTTTTGGTATTTTTGGCTCTGGCCGGAATGAGCTAGGTAGAAGATGACGAAGGTATGAGCCAGAGCTTTATAGTAACATCGGTGTCTAATTTGTACAAGGGCAGATAGGGCAAGAATGAGTTAGATATGGGTTATACGGTATTATGTCCATATCCGAGGGTTGAGGTATATATTTGTAAAAGAGACAGGGAAGATTTTTGCAGGGAGTAGGATATCTCAATCATCCTCTGCTACAAATCGAACACTATGTAACATCGCGGCATACCTCTGGTGAATCTGAGGGAGATTCTGGGAAACTTCTTGGAACATATTATTATATGTTATAATGAAAAATAAGCAATAGGAACTGGCTGGCCTGTTTGTTTCGGCTCATAATGGACAGACAAAGAAAATGTTGACTCTTTCGGGGTAGGACGTATTGCCTCAGAATTTTACACCAGAACCAACTGTTACTGTTGCCGTGAATTAGAGTGAATCGCGTGGTCCATAGAAAAAAACATCAAATCTAAATACACCTAACCTAACCTAATCATTGGTTAGTGAACTTTATATAGTTTGAAATTGCGTATATGTATAAAAAATAAAGTTAATTTTGTTTTAAAAAAGATACGTTATCCAGCCGAAAACCGAACCGGGTCACCGGATTAGCTCTACGATGTAGTAACCACAGCGCTAAGCAGGTACCTATTAACAGGTGTCTTGTTAGTTTATATTTCCTTTCCGGAATGACTCCTAGTAGTAGAAAATGAAGTGACAGCTTGCACCTGCTTTTTTATCGGTGTTCTGTTGTTTATACCCTTCGCGAAGTTAGCAGGAAAGTAACAGTAGGAGTGGGGACTACTTTTCATCAGTGGTAGCGGTGATAGCAATTTAGTCAAAGTTGCACTAAAAATAGCTGCTACTATTTTTTTTCCTTTTGCTCATCCTTAGTGTTTAAGCGTGTACTTTCTCACGGAAGAGCATACAGTATAGACTTCTACTCCACGGTTTGTGTATTATATTTCGCTGCACAAATTTCTGAATGCAGAGGCTATTTGTTGCAGCATATTCAAATCAAGTGCAGATACATATGAGGGACACATCAGAGACCTTTGTTTTGTAAATAACTCCATTTTCACCAAATTGTCGCATATACGCTTGTTCCCGCATGCGCCTCATCAGTAATTGTCCTAGTCGAAACAAAAAATAATATTTCTGCTATATTGATTTTCTATTAGATCGTTGTAACTTGTGATCCGATATCTTTCTCAAACATTTTATCCTTTCGTTGTACTATTCCATAAATAATTCAAACGACGTACGGTTTCAATCCTCCATCTTAATTGCCATTTCTTTAGTTTGTTTCCCCCATGTCAATATTTACACTCTGACTTTAATTTGCCATTTATCACATCTTTCAGAATCTTCTTTCGCATAACATATTCAGTTTTACTTTCTCGCCAATCGTCTGCGTTTCTTTCTGTCTGTGACTACATACGATGTTTCAACAAAAAGTTACAAACATTCAGTTTCACATAATCTCACAGAAAATATGAAAATATACTTAAACCCGTGTGTGAGGAAAGGTTCGTACCTCATATCACAGGCATTAATATACAATAGCTGGGTCTGAGGTATACTCTCACACCTTTGATATACCTCACGCAAGAACCTACAGATGATCATATAATTCTGAACTTAGAGAGAATAGAGTCATTTTCTGGAATAGAGAGTGCTCAAAACAATGATAGTGAAGGAAATATCTTTCGGATTCCGGTGTTTCACACTGACCGTATTTCTTCAGGGATGTTTTTTCAATCACTGTTACTCGTTAGGAAACTACTTTTATGGCGTCAGATATCTTTAACCTATCACGACAATAACTACTTCTGTAAGGTACGATTTTTTCTCTTTCGAAAAACCAGGTAGAAGTTGTCTCGTCCTCTTTCTTAAGGACCATTTTAGTAGTATTGCTTCTATATTTTATAAATATATTTTTATCTTCAACTAATATAAACATGTTAAACAACGGTCGTGTAACAACTCGAGACGTGAATAAATGAAAATATGAATAAATAAAAAAGCTACAGGTGATAGTTTCCTGCTATAGACTACACCATGTCAAAACATTTTTCAATGAATGAATAAATCATTGAAATAAACCTTCTTCATTGCTACAAACATATTACGATGTTGTCGTCAAATGGCGCAATGACCTAGTTGCGTAAGTAACACATTTCAAAACTCGTGTTTTGCCTTTACAACATGTATAAAGAACACTGTGTCTCAGAGTGCAACTAAGGAACTTGGAACACATTCTACAGAAGGTATAAGCGATCTTTAATAAATGTTTGTTAAAACTGTTCACATTATATTGTGAAAGTTTGTTTAAGTATTGGAATAATATAATTTGTTGGTTAGTATAACATTTATAATTTCATTGCTTCATTATGAGCATATGCCAACGTAACCAATAACAGGAAATTTACTTGAGTCAACTACTAAGTTATACTGCACTGAATTTTGCATAAGTGTGTATGATCAATATTTCGTTAAACTAACATGGAGATTCGAAAATGTTAGGTACCATATGTATGAACCGACACCTTCCACCCCCTTAAATTTTGATGGTGTTATCCGATGTTTCAATATTATCAATAGAGTATTCGTATAAGGTAAAGAATGGAAAATTAAATTTATAGAGTAACATAAGACACGCAAGATATACAAAAATATAAAGCAAGATGGTAGAGTAACATCCACAAAAAACACCACAAGTATATTGGCATCCAATTACATATACTACTGACCATTAAAGTAGAAACACCATGAAGATGATATTAGATTAAGGCAAAATTTGCAAAATATGCAGAGCAAGGGAAGCTAAATAAATAATTAACACGAAAGTTTCGTGACTCATCAAAGGTGCTTGGTATAACAGCTAGGAAATGCAGTTGTGGCAGGCCAAATAACCACAATGTGTGATTTGATGACTTCTGGTGTGAAATGAGTATATGCATATGACAAAAGATACCGCAATCGAGCAGGATAACATACGTGATTATGAACTGACTTCATTTCAATTATATCGAAATTTATGAATTATGATTAATATTTGTTATTTACAGGATATTTTTTAAAATGAAAAACAGGACCTTGCATTATGAATTAGTGACAAAGTCACTAATAGTATAATCAAATTATTCATCTTTTAAGAATATACTTCACCATGACCCTCACTACCATTAAAAAATTTATTTTCTTTTTTACTATCCCAATTTGATTCTTGTGAACATCCTTCTGTAAATAGTGTTTCTTGTTCGTTTAACAATATTATTTTTCTATTAGCCTTGTTTGTTGTTCTTTCAGCAGTATTTCTTTCTCTTTTAACAATATTGTTTTTTTTCTTAATGCTTCTCTTATTTTAAGGTAATTATTAAGAGGTTTAAATTTATCATGTATTAAATCACATTTTTCCATTTTCATTCTATAAAAATCATTAAATTTATCCATTTCTTATAGAAATAAAGTCCGTTTAATTTACACAAAATTACGAAAACTGTTAATAAATATGTTATATGCTAAATAAATATTATATCTTTAACCTGAATTTTTTTGTATATACGAGTACATAGATAACGATGCTTTTCTTTAATGAATACAAAATCAAATTGAGTGTGTCCATAAACATGTTAGATCACCTGTACAAAAAAGCTACTACAGAAGATAAGTCATACCATATAAGTGATATTCTTAATGCAAATTTTATGAATTTGTCAGTTCAGATATTATTATCAATTTCTGATAAGTAATAATTTTATATAGGTTTGAAGAGTTATAACGATAACGATGATGATTATGAATATAACTGACCACATAACATAATATTTTCATATGTAACATATATTTATCATATTACCAGCATAAAGTTAACTGGAATAACATAAGTTTTGTAGATAAATCTATCAGAAGTGATTGATTATAAGATATTTTGAAAATCAAGTTTGATTTGAAAATTATTTCCGAATGTCAAAAAATTATCACAAGATTTTATAAGATAGATTATAAATAAAGGTGATTGGGAAGAAGTATATTTTAACGAAAATATGTTTGAAGAATTAATTAAATAGTTTATAGATAAGGTTGATTTTAGTTGCATAACACATGGAAGGAAACTTTCCTAACATTTTATACGACAACATGCTGATAAGCTTTGTTGGATGCGGTTACCTTCGAAACAGGGTTTGCCAGAAGACCTTACAGGAGATTATGCCGACAATCTACATTAGACTTTGATTTCAATGAGCCAAAAATTAATAGAGCAATTTATTTGTTAATTCAGAGACAGAGTTTATTGTTATTCCGTTTCACAATATCTGGACCTTTCTATGGAATATACATATATATTACTTATATGAATTATATGCTTAACGATGAAATATATTCAACAAATGTATTATGGAAACAAATATAACAACCAATATGAATTAAATGAAGATGAATTATGGAAAATTAATGAAAAGTAAAAAAAAAATATAGTTCTTTGTTCAAAAAATTTCAAACAAAATTAAAGCGTTTTTTTTCTTTTCGACGGAGTGGCATGTGCAAGGCTAGGTTATTCTACTTTAGATTACCTAACACTACGTCATGTCACCCTTGCACTTTGTTACATTGACTAGATTAGGTTCTAACTATGTTAGATTAGAATATGTTCTTGCGTTAAGATTGTTTGGAAAAAAAATTAGGTTTGTTTGCGGACGGTTTAAAACATACTTTCTAAAGTTAAATGTTTGTATGCAAAATCTATATGGTATTACTACTTACTCCAATATGCCGATTGGATTTTGTTCAGCTAGTTTGTGCTAGGTTACGAGACAATAATGTTGTCTAGATTATTTCCAAGTATTGAAAAAATTTGTTAGCATCTAAGCATTTTAGTTTTTGATGTATTAAACATTCCAAAACAATTTTGTATCTGGAATGTTTGGCTGTAAACGAGTTTACATATTATTTTTAAAACGTATGTACTTACGCGAAATTTTGAAAGATCATTTTATGTCAGCGTTACGAAGTAAGTATTAAACGACTATGTTGTTCATTTCACCTTTGAATGTAAAAGATCGATGTTGTGGTGTAAAAGATCTATTTAAAATTTTGAATTTTAAATAGAAAGAATGGTTGATTTTGCTGTCTTTGGAACAAACATGAAAGTTTTAAAAACTTTCAGAACAAACATTGTTTAATGTTTCGTAACGTTTGTTAATTAAAAGAATTGATGTGTAGATCCACATATAACTTACCAAGAAGCTCTTGTAACTGGGGATATTTAAAAATATTTCCTTTGAAAGTTCTTCAAAATTTCATGATTGTTTCAAAGACAAGCGATGTTCCAGCAGCCAAGCCAACCAGCGAAAAATCGGAGTTCTGGATGGAACCTCAGTCTCTTAGGTGCAAGGTGACATCGTAGTCCTGCTTTAAAACCAAGACATGGGCCACGCTAAGATCTTCTATAGCCAGAGTTGCCCTGAGTTCAAGAATATAATTAATGATATTCAGAACCAATTACGGAGGATGTTTGGAGAATCGAGACTAGCAACCGAATGATCATGCCAGCTCCATCCGACCCTACATGACATCCTCACTTTCTATCGCCGGATGTCACAAAACACTTCCTAGAGGTTCTTTCCATCCAACAACTGCAGAATTGTCACTAAGTCATTCACTCATATGCGGAAGAGTTTCTTCATACAAAGTAAAGCAGTTTATAGGGAATTCAAACTATTTCATATCCAACTAACTTGCACAAATAGAAATTATGAAACAAGGAGACGATGACTGGAAGGAGCGAAGACTTGAGATAGAAGCTTGGCTTGGCTGTAAATTACCAAAGGCGAAATGAAATGCTGTGCTTCCCAACCTTCCTAAAATCCATATTATCAATGGTATATATATATAGTATGTTGTCAGGTACATAAATAGATAGACCGAACGTGAATTACGAAAATGTTGGAGGAATGTTAGAGATGTTAATTGAAAGTGTTAAAGAATGACTAAAATATTAGTTACACACATGAATCATAAGAAAATAATATATGATATGAAAATTATGAAACATTATTGACATTCAAGCAGATTATTGTATACTATAGCTGGAACACTAAGTTTGTTCTCACATAATTACGATTCGGTGCTTATTTAGCTAGCTGCAAACATGTGGAGTACGAGAGGTGAGAGTTGTGATAACAGCGCTGGTTTTCGATATTCGAATAGGACTCTCGTATCATGCCAAATGCCAAAGGTTATGTTCATTTTCACCCCCAATTCATCCAGCCTTCACATTATAGAAAAACCCAATGGTCACCCAATGGAAAGACCAAATTTAGTATGAAGGTCTATCGTCAAGAGTAGGTAACGGAAAAAATCTAAAATGTTCAAAAAGTAGCAATATTGGTTCCAAAGTGGCCACCAAACCTACTATTATATAGCGTGTATACCCTAAACAGCTGGAGCTAAAAGC
>JAGDQP010076873.1:0-10009 GCA_022664845.1 Lepisma saccharinum
CAGCTATACTTACGAATTGTTTCCTATCGCACAAATAGTTTTTCACCCATCTAACAGCTCCCTGGGAAAAATTTAAAAAATGAGATAATTTCCGCAGTAAGATTTTGTGGTCAATTGACTGAAATGCCTTAGAAAAATCTAGAAGCGTAAGGTAGGTGATCTCTCTTTTATCTAGTGCCAGCCTTATATCATCCGTGATGCATGCTAGAGCAGTAGCCGTACTGTGATATTTGCGAATCCATTAAATTGTATTCTGTTAGGTGTGTCCGAATTTGGTCTCTAACAATGTATTCAAGCGCCTTTGAGAGGACGGGAAAGATGCTGATCGGGCGAAAATCGTCCACATTTAATACGTTTTGTGTTTTGGGGAATGCTAATACTTGTGCTATTTTCCAGTCAGATGGGAAAGTACCAGACATGAGGCTGAGATTGAACATATTGGTTATTGGATTTATAATATATGGTAGGATCCTTTTTATAAAAAGAATAGAAATTTGATCGTTGCCTACAGCAGATGATTTTATCCTGTATATAGCTTTTTTAACTGTCTCAGGGCCAATACATTCAAAGGAAAATTCATTTCGAGTATTTTGATGATTTGCGTTATTTGTATCAGATAAGTTGAATTTGACTGAAATTGTAAGTTTTATATTAGCGAAATGATTGTTGAGCTCATCTGGCGTGAATTTATTATTAATTTGTTGCTTTATTCTCTTTCCTTTAATACCCAATAAATTTAGATTGTGCCACATTTCTCTTTGGTTAGTCGTATTCTCTAGTATTTGCATCCGAAATGTTTCGAAGTGGTTCTGCATATTTTCATTGTTTCTTTTTCGGGTTCTTATGTACCTTCTGTAGGCAGCATCCCGTGTAGACATAAGATTACGGATCTGTTCGGTTATCCAAGGACATGGGGGATGGGAGACGCCTCTAGTAAGGGATGGGGCGTGTTTGTTTAGTATTTTCATTAATGAATAGTTTAGAAATTGTAACTGGTAATCTATTGAGGGACTATTATACATTACATTCCAGGGGACATTTGATACGTCAGCACGTAAAGCAGCGTCATTAATTTTAGAGAAGTCTCTATAGGTTATTAATTTTGACATGCGTTTACTTTCGAATCTTAGAGTAGCAAGCAAATATCACATCATGGCGTGATATTCCCGGAATAGAAAGTTGCCCGTGATGGAGAATTTTCTGAATGTTATTAATCAAAATCAAGTCTAAGAGGGTCGCTGAAGTAGTTGTGTGAAAGGTGAAGTTTAAGGGACACATAGAGAGACCCAGAGAGGATATGATATCACGAAAATTTTCGCTTTCTTTTTTCAAAGATGTCATATCAACATTCATATCACCAAGGATCAGGGCGTGTTCATAAAATGGCAAAAACTGTGATATTTCATCTTCAAAGTTTTGGAAGTTAGTCCGAGGGGGTCTGTAGATTACGCTGATTAGAACAGGTTGGTTGCGGATCCGACATTCTAATATAATGTACTCTAAGCTAAAGTCATATTCAGGCGGCGACACAGCGATAATTTTTGCTTCGATCTGTTCATTGATGTATATCGCAACTCCGCCTGCTCCTTTCAGAATCATATCATTTCTAATCAAATTAAACCCGGGTATATGATAAAGATCGTCACTTAAATGTTGGCGTTTACATGAAAAAAAATATCACACGATCAATAATGTTTATGTCACGGTTACAATTGTTCGTGAAGACACTCTGTTGGCGTTTCTCTCATGTGTGCTAATTGCACAAGATGGCTACAATCAAACTTGTCTTGGCATAAACAAAGTATTGTACTCACATAGACGCGATAGTCGTCTTAAACATCTACAAACTTTATGAACAGTTTCGGAATGACGGATCAATATTGGAGGAAATGTAGCCGATCTGCGTTCTCCAGAGAACATAACGGCTACTACACCGAACGGTGCTAACAGTAAACACACGAAGTAAACTTTCCTACGTTCATTTCCAAAGTTGTACTTTAAATAACGATAGTATTCATAAAACTAATAGTGGATCATGTCATGCGCCGCCTTACAGCTAATAACTTTTTACTTCTTTTTCAAACAAGGAGTAAAACGAAGTAAGTTCATTATTTATTTTTCAATCTTATCTTTGATAAAGGCAAAATAAATCGGAAAACTGTTGTAGATGGGCAAACGTTTAAGAAATGTCTAATGTTTTAAGTAAAAGAAGAAGAGAATGCATTCGATACTTACTTGTTTTAATGCTCGTCGTCAAGTATAGTTTGGACTCGTCTTCGATATGAAACCAACTAAATAATTTCTGGAAAATCAAATGTGTAATTCATCGAACAAGTTACGAAATATGTTAAAGTACGAGTACTATTTATAATGATAAGGCTGATGTATTATAGAGGTGTGAAGTGATATATCTATTGTGGTTGGTGTAAAGACATTTATGCCAAAGCAAACAGTACAAGTCCAGGATTTGTCATACTTATGTGTGAGGGGCCAGGTTAACAACAAGAAAGAATGACCAATGATCAAATTGATTACAGTTGATTTCGTGTATTCGCACTTAAATACTGTATTAGTAGTGTTGACGTCAAGATGCCATTTAGATCCAGCTGCAACATGCAACTCATTAATACTACTGAAAAATAAAAAAAGTATATGAATTATTTGAATGAAAACAATGTAACTTACCGGTTTCCTTACGAGAATGAACGAATACCAAGACTTGATTTCTGCCTGCATGTTCCATAACTTTTTCATACACAATTTCATTCATCACTTGGAATCTCTTAAGAGCTTTCTTTTCAGTAACACCTATGTATTGCTGCTCTAACGGCACAGGTCGGAAACTATTGTCGAAGTAAAATAATCCCTGAAAACAGATACATAGATGAAATGAAGCAAGTATCATTTGTGCGACTCCCTAAAACATTTAAAATACAACTAAGTTATTTCTTCAGGAATATAGGCATACTAAATTTTATGGATCGTGAAAATTTATTCAGAAAAAGCTTACAATACGTTCAACTGGCATGGTGAAACCCTAAAATAGTTGATTAAAAAAATGTAACTGATTTTCACCACCAGTAGTATGAAATAGATTATTACCACTGATGTGACCAACTTATCTGTGGTCGACGATAAAGACACACAATTTTGACCATTGTGGGATAATTTGTATGATGTACAGAGTCAGTGATGGTAAAAACTTGGGTCCAACAGTCATCGATGCAACCACCTTTTCAACTTGCCCAAGTTTACATACGTCCAACAACAAACCACTAAGAACATTAAAAGGTAACACATTATTAAGATCTAAAATATCAGAATTGCTACCGAGCGGCCATGGCTCAGTGATAGAGCGTTAGGTTACTATTCGGGAGGTCGTGGGTTCAATCCCAGAGGCCGACCGTCCTGACTGAGGTTTTTCCTCAGTCACACCATACAAATGCCGGGTTGGTACCTTCAACTTAGGCCCTGGCTGACATCTTTCGGCATCCTTTCCCTGCTCTATCCCGGCCTGAGCTTTAGATGCGTAAAAGGTCATTAATAAAATTCAAATTCAAATATCAGAAATATTGGTTTGTTAATCTTGCATTAGGATGAAAAGATATGCAGATGTTTCAATAAACGTCTTGGTACCTACGCACGTATTAGAAACGCAAACTTTTCTCACTCACTTTGGTTAAAGCGGCTGTAATCGATTCTCTACAAGTGGCCCTTGACTAGAAGAAGGTTTTGTTTCTTCAAAAAAATGTCAACTTAAACACTATGCACTACCGATTTACATAGTCTGCCCAGTATTGTAAAAAGAGCTTTATTTCGCTCTAGAGCACGTGTATTATAGCCTTATTTCTCTTTCAGAGCACTACTGAAGAGCAACTGAAGTTCAGCTTCCATAATAAACAATAAACTACTCCAACAGCTGCACTGTTTCTGTAGCTTGATGAAGATTGTTTTTTTTAAAGGACTAAACTTAAGAAAGTATGCCTGAAGTGCATCTTGAGAATCTTCTCTTGTTACAGTTCGCAATATAAACTACAGTGTAGGTTGATCCCCCACCCGAACCCCACAAAAAAACAAACAAAAAAAAAAACAAGAAACAATGGTATGCCAGGTACTAGAATACTTCTTTTGGTTCTTTTTCACTACAATAAAAAACATTTACTTGCTATATCCTCCTTGAAAAAGAGTACTACAAAAAAACGGATAATCTACGATACGTCAGTTATGAGTAATTAATTACCGTTTCTGGTTTCACTCTAAGGAATGCAGACACATCCTGGTAGTTCGGCAAAGTAGCACTCAAACCAATTAAACGAACATCTTCCTGGGTTGTTTCAACATTTCTTATAGTACGTGCTACAAGAGCTTCTAACACTGGTCCTCGTTCGTCGTGCAGAAGATGAATTTCATCCTGAAAAAAGAATAAAATATGATACTCGTTTAATGTCAAGAAATATAAGAAAACAAAGCTACCTCTTTAATTGTTCTTACCTGTTTATAACTATCTTTCTATGGAATGAAGAACCTGCTAAAATATCTGTAATATAGGGAATGACTGCCAACATCATTGTGTTTATAATTTTGCAACGAATATGAACTTAAACTGGATGAAAGCAACTGTTAATGACAACAAGCTTATTCAAGGTAAATAAGAATTAGCGCTCACCATACTATGCCATGCTATTCCTTGTCAAACTCTAAGACAAAAATGCTTTTGCAAAATTCTCCTCCGATGCTTACTTTTCTTGTAATTAAACGGAAAAGTATGTCCATATGACAACACAGTGAAAATTACAAAATGCTCTACCCGCGAAATGTTGTGCTGTTGTATGACAATAGATATAACACCGCTCTACACGTTAACTATTCGAAAAGCAAGCATAGATGGAAACTTTTGTAAAGAGGAATGAAGAAGAAGCGTAGTATCCTGAGCAAAGCTCTGGTTGGTGAAACTGAGGAAAAACTCAGTTAGGATGGCCGCAGTAGGACTTTAACCTGCGAATCATACCTGTGTAGATCCGAAAGCTGCAACTGTTACCCCTAGTTCATGGGAGCTGGGTTTGTTCATTTTAAGACTTCGTCAATTAAAAGGTCAGTCTAGTTTCTTTATTTCTCAGACTGCTCTTACTGAGAAAGTCAAACCGGAAAAGCTAATCCGACAAATCTCTAGAAAAAAAAACTTATCTTAATAGAATGGTTTCATTTTTCGTCATTTTTGAAAAAGCAGAAAAGTCTATTGCTGATAGATCAAAGAGAAAAGTCTATTGCTTATTTTTGTGTGCACTTTGCTAGTTGAAAATGAAACAGAAAGTATCACGGCAAAGAAAAATTCAAACTAAGGTGATCTAAAAACTTTAACCATATTCATATACTACCATTATCGGCTTCAATTGAAGCTCACTTGCACAAAACAACGTATAACTGTAATAACACAAAGCTGTTTTCCTAGGAAGATCTGTGTTTTAGGATTACTAATACTTAAAAAAATATAAAACTTGTGGAAAATAGGATTAGATGCAGTTCTCAAAAAATATTACTCGCGCTAAAAAATATTATTGAACTTATGTTCGAAACAATCGAAATCAAGCCATACTCAATTTAAAGTTCGCACTTGCGTATTAGCTTCATTTCATTAATTAACCTACAAGCAGCGCTGACATATATACACCTGATATTTCATATATTTCTATTTTCTCTCTCGAAACAAGTCACATATTATAGAAAGACAGAGACAAACTACATTGAACGTTTAAAATTAAAGTTATTACTCTCTCTCTCTCTTTTCTCTAGTTCTGTGTATTTCAAAATGGAAGTCATGCGACTGAATACTTTTTCCTTGATATGTTAGCAAGATGGCATCTTTATTCAAAAATTAAAAACTACTATCTCGAAAATTAAAAAAACATCCTTCGCATACGTGATTTCAATGCTTGCGTTACAGCTATATGACGTTGTCCAGCTCTTCCCCTCCCATTGAAAAGTAAACATTACAAAGTGACTTACTATGATAACCAATCGTACAAGCTGTGTAAAGGTCTTCTCTCCTCCCTTTCTTGTGATGATATCCCACTTTTCTGGTGTACAAACGATCACTTGAGTGGCTTGAATTTGTTCTCTCGTCAGTTGATGGTCTCCCGTCAGCTCAGAAACAGTCAAGTTGTAGGAACTAAGTCGCTGAAAGAAAATATAAATGTTTCAATAACTGAATTCAATATGAAATAAAAAGTTAGGCATTATATAATTTTTATTTTCAGTCAAATAACGTGTAAGAAACTAGAAAGCTTGTTACTGTTTTATATTTGTACATGCTAATAACATACAGCAAACACTGATATGGTTTAGAACTTCTTTTAAAAAGCAGCACACGAAAATAAATAAATACAACAAAAACGAAAGAGCAAAATTAAAAGTCATGAAAATTCAGCTTCTATTATTGTCACACTTTACTTACATACAATGAATTACTCATACCTGGTACTATAATTACGATTTTCTCGAAATATAATACATTATAATACTTCTTCCTTGATTATTAAGAGAACCGAGATAACAGTTAACTGCAATGAACCAGAATCAATATTGGCTGCTACAGCAGAAAGTTGAAACTAAATCACTCAAAAAAACCTGTAGCCATATTGCGAACACAGTGCTAATAATATCTTCCATCCTATATTATAATGCTTGAAGGACCCAGAAAGGAGGAAAATTCATCATAGCTATAGGTGTATGCCAAGTTTTCGCACTTTTAAATGTAACAAATAAAGCAGGAGCTTTAATCTTATTGGCTCTTCAGTAACTTCCAATTTGGTCTGTCTTTGGTCATCTTTTTCATTCCTTTCCTCTCTGTAACGAAGAAAAGGGCCCAATTGTATATCAAGGTGATATTTCTCCACTCACTTCGTTCTACGAGGGAAAACATCGAACCCGAGTTTCGAACCCTGACCTATGAGGCCAGAAAGGACTTATATTTCTGGTCTTAACAGATCTACTATTATATTACACTTCGCTATAGTCGTGGGAGAAGGAAAGTAGCAGCCAGGTTCTCAATGCAAGACACCATCTCATAATTCGCCTGGTGAAATTGAAGAAAGCACTAAAAATGTCAGGATGTCTGATGTGAACCGGACTCAAACCCTAGTGAAGTCAGCGATTATAAGCACTATACTATGGAGCTGGATCATTATGGTCTGGATGCTACCGTCGTACAACCGTAAAAGTAGAAAAGTCCTATGAAGTGTCAATGTTTCTGACGTAAAATCTTACGGAATAATTTGAATACCTACAAACAAAAAGGGAACACAACTCAGAACAATAAAATACGATCTACTAACCTTCTTACTTAAAAGTAGAAGAAAAAATCACTATGTTATTTGCATATAATTAGTTTGTGTTACACAACAATAAAGAGCTATTTATGTTATAAAAATTGTACACACCTTTCCAAAACTTCCAACCATCTCCTGCACAAGAGATCTCATTGGTGCAACGTAGATTATTTTGAACTCGTCTGCATTGATTGTTCCATCCGCATTAATATGCTTTCCAATTTCTCTCATCATACAAAGGAGAGCCACATTAGTTTTCCCTGCACCCTGTAATACGAAAGAACATAAACATTAGACACAAAATTATATGAACATATAAGAATAAGTCTGTTCCTCGTGTAAATGGGTCTGTCCCAAAACGTAACAGGACGGAACTCAAACATTCTCTGCCATCCAACATCTGTGCTACCAAAATGTGCATAATTTTTATTGTCCCCAGTTACAGATAACTGGGGGTAATAAAAATTATGCTCATCCTAGCCACACAGACATTAGGTAACAAAAAACTGTCAGCGTTCCCTCCTGTCACGTTTTGGGACAGACCCGAACGCATGTTAGCAAATAATTACAGCCACCAAAAACGAATGTCATAACAACAACAGTAAGTATAACTACATAGTTATAGAGGCGAGCTCTCTTCAATTCTTATTTGATTATGTTTGAAGATTTCGGTAGGTAATATTGTTTGGTGTTCTGTCCGGAGGCAAGATATAATTCCAAGTTCCCCGGGCAAGGTGAACCGATAGTGGTTTATCACTGGCTTTTATTTATTTATTATTAAGTTTCAGATACAGCTGGAATTGCATATTAAATTATAAAACGACAGATAACTCAGAAATAAAAATTACTTATAATACACAAGAGGAACAACTCAGATATTGACATTTAGCGCTCGACGGGAAGTGTTTTCAGTTCCAAAAATGTCAATATTTGAATCAAGATTATTTTACATATTTACAAGTCTATAGAAGAAGGAGCGCTGCAGTATACTTAGAGTAGGCGTGGCACAATGAAGCGGGTTATTATTTCATGTTATTCGCAAGGGAACACGGAAGTAAAATTTAGATAGTAACTCTCCAGTTCTAAGATTCCCATTAAGTATCTTGTATAAGTACATCAAATCTGCCAGCCTGCGACATGAAGGCCAAGAACGGATAATAGCTCGGGCTTGCGATAGGATTATCTCCAATGAAATAGGTAGATGGGATTTGACTCTTTAAAGAAATAGTAAGAAAGAAGATTTTGAGGGATTTATTTTCAAGTTCCACGCATTACACCAGTCCAAGAGGTTAGAGATGGAATATTGGAGATCAGTAACATCCTGTAATGATCTGATTTCTCGAAATAATTTACAGTCGTCAGCAAAAAGGAGAATTTTGGTTTCAGATGACGAGAGATAAGACGGGAGATCATTAATATATAGAAGGAAAAGGAGAGGGCCCAATACACTACCTTGAGGTACACCAGAGAGAACGGGAACAAATTTCGAAGAGGATCCAGAAAGAATAACACGTTGTTCGCGGCCAGTGAGATAGTCTCGCAATAACGAAAGGAAGTTACCATGGATATTAAATCGGTTGGTTACTTTATGAAGAAGAAAATTACATTCAATTCTGTCAAAAGCCTTACTTAGATCTAGATAGATGACATCAAGTTGTGTGTTATTGGACAGGGATTGAGAAGCATCAGAGAGTAACAAGGACAGATTGGTAAGAGTTAAAGCTACCAGGAAGAAAGCCATGTTGAGCAGAGTCTAGATAGAGTGAGACAAAACTATAAAGTCTATCTTTGATGATTCTTTCACACATCACAGACAATCCCCATCTATAGAATGGGGATGACGTTTTAGGGACAGGGCCTGAAGTTTAACCACTACGTTCAATGTGTTCTCACCGAGAATCGAACTTTGAACACCTTGAATACAAGGCGACGAAAGAAAACTTCTAAAACAGTTTAGTATCAAGAGGACAACACCGATTTGTGTTTCAAAGGTACTTTTTTACGAAGAGGTGTCGTCCGTGAGCCAAAAATCTCTCTATCCGATGATTTAAATTTTAAAGCATAAACTGCATAGTCCATCTAGTGACAATCTTCACTAATCAGAAGATAAGCATGATTAATATTTCAGACGAAAAAAATAAAACAAACGAAATGCATTTAATGTAACTTTAAGCGATGAAGGGGCCGCGATGGCTCAATGGTCGAGCGTTCACCTCTTGCACTTCGGGTCGTCGGTTAGATCCCTACTCGTGCCATGTGGGTTTTGTAGTGGAAAAACACCGTGTGCGTGGGTTTTCTAGAGTTCTCCCGTTTTCTCCCACTTTCTTCATTCCACCAATCATCCCATCATCATCCATCCGGCCTGAGCTAAAGTTGCCTAAAAACCTTAAAAATTAAATTCAAATTAAGCGATGGAATTTTATGCGATAAAGTTCTTATATATTTTTGCGTTCAAAACAATAAAAATGTAAGTGATCCTCACAATTTTAAGAGCTCTTTCTACTTCTGGAACATTTTCTGGTCACTAATGGTTACAAATTATATTAGAACACATTAACCTATATAGAATGCAAATACTCTTCATTCCTGAAAGAAAATACTTTAAAAATCTCGCCAGCAAACAGTTTTCCAAGAAAAGCATTGCAGGCGCTTTTAAAACAGTTACTTAACATATGAAGACAACA
>JAGDQP010076875.1:0-10009 GCA_022664845.1 Lepisma saccharinum
TTTTTTCTTTTATAAAAATGCTTAAATAATATTGCTCTGAACTATACATGCTCTGATTTTAAATTACACATACTTCTTAAATACTAAACTATATTACAATTTTTAAGGAAAATGCTTCTTTTATGAAATGATTTTTTCCGTGTCAATGGAATGGGTTGGTAGGGTGATGGTTTTTAGTCCGGTCTGACAACGGTTCCTATATTTTGTCTTTCTAAACTACTACTAAAACTATTTGCGGTTATATTGTATATTCTACGGTTATGTAAAATAATTGAAAGAAAATGCAATGGAGAACATTAATATGTTCACCTTGTAAATTAAAAAATGCAATGGGGAACATTAATAATTTCACCTTGTAAATAAGAAGAATATTACAATATTGGATAAATATACAGTGCGTAAAATATGATTATAATACATATTTACAAATTTCGAATGGGATGGTAGGGTCATGGCGTTTTGTGTCGGTACTATTCCAACATTCCGCTTTTGAACTTAGTGTTCTTTGATGTTATGAAAACTTGGGGTGGTATGAATGTAGAAATACGTATTAGTAAGCGTTGGAAACATTTCGGTACATAATTACAGTATGCCTGTTTGTCTTTCGTGTAAATTCTGTATTAGCTTTAGTTGAATTAAGGATGTTCAAATGGAAGGTTGTGATGTTAATAAAACAGATTAATATTCTTATCGAAGTAATAATAACTATAAATAAAATATTGGTCATCTTATAGGCGTGTGTAATTAATTTTCGTCGGTGTTATGACGTAAAGGGATTTCAAGTTCAGAGTACTTCTTTTGGATATAATATTGCGCTTCCGTATTGTATTGATTGATAATGCATAATTTATTTTTTGAATTAATATTCAGTGAATGGCTTATGCCTGTCACAAAATAAGGGTTATGAATAAATCAATGTGTCTAAATCATTTATTGGTTTTGTTTCTTAGAACAAATTTTATAAATGTCAGAAAGAAAATGAAACATTATTATTATTATATGCCAATTCGTGTGGTGAAAAGAATAAGGAGTTGTTGTCGGGCGGGTTTAAAATGTAATTGCTGTCATAGCGTTTTGTTGTCATTTAATGAAGCGGTCAGTTGAGGTCGTATACCTCAATTGATAAGTAGTTTTGATTTTCAATTTTCCGGGGTGGTGAGATTCTAGTTTGTGAGATGATGTATCTTTGCGTTTCCCAACTAGGTGATTGCGTGTGTTATTGTTATTTTAAAAAGATGCGAAAGATTCGGGAAGTTGGGCTCGGATTGACTAATTAAAAGTATAATGTAAGCAGTTTGAAAAAGAAGGGAGGTGTATTGAAGTTATTCGTAAATCTAGAATTTAGTTGCGATCATGGTTCCGCTCAGGTTATATTGGGAAAGGTTGATTTCTATCGAAAATCTTTTCAACGGGATACGGTTTAGAATTTTCGGCAACCTTGCGGATGATTTTTTTAAAAATATATTCTTGGTCAAGACGTTCGAGACAAAGTTAAAAAATCACTTTATTATACAGCTGCAAGTGAAGACAGTCCGGCACGCTTTGATGTGTATCTGGCTGGGTTCTATGTTACAATGTTGTTGACTGGAAACATAACGGAGGAGGAAGTGGGTTACAATTTCTATATTACTGCCAATCGAAATAAAGGAGGTGTTATGTTCACATATGTCATTGTTATCTAAAAGTAACTAATTAGCTTTCTAATAATTTTCGTATCTTTTATTAATTATTGTGCCAATCTTTATTGTTACTGATATGATTTGTTGATATTATGCGAATGAAATGATACTAAAGTCGAATTTGTTTCTTTTTCTCATTCTAGGTAAGTGATGAATTTTCCCTAATCTATACCATTGCCAATTTTGTTGAAAAATAAAAATTCATGTCTCAAAGAAATTGTTGTCTTCGGTGTCTTTAATAGATAAAATATCATTGATTTAAATGTGATTCGAAGAATGAAGGTAAGTTTTAAGAATTGTCGTACATTTCAGTACAATTTCTAACACAAATATTTCGAAATGTTCCAATTATTTATTTTTAATATAATGACTTGATTGTCCATTTGTCGAGTCTCTATTTTAGTTCCAATTTGTCCTATCGTTGCGTATTTTATTTCACTCTGTCCAAAATTGTATCTTATTTGTTACTATGTAAGGTTTATCAAAATCGGTTTGACTTTTTAAAAAGTTATGAATTTTTGGTATGTAAATAATATATTAAATCATGAACATAGTTTTGTTAAAGTTAAATTTACATGTCCTAAACCTTATATTTAAATGATCTCTGACGACTTTGTCGATAGGGTCCTTATACTCTAAATTTGCGTAAACAACTCAGTTGTTTCCTTATAACTAGTAATGATCATTTTTATTCTCATGCTAAATTGTAGGTTTTAAATTAATTCGTGAAACAAAATAATGGGGGAATGTTAATATGAAAATTTTCTTTACTCTTTCTTTCGTAGTTAGGAGAATCATAGTTGTACGAATAATCATTACATATAATAAATTGGAATTTTATTACTTAGTAATATTTACTAATTCTCAAATTTACAATGGATCATCATCCTAAAACATATAGTTCAAAAACATAGCAGAATTCAGCGCATCACATGTCTGTGAGTAAAATAATTTCGGTATTGTACAAGCATCATCATTCCTCATAGTTGAGAACTACATATTTCAATGTTTGGATTATTCACAAAAGTATGATTGGGTTATAAATATTCAATCAATATTTTAATTTTGTTAAACTCTAGTTTAACTTTTTCCTTCCTATCTCTTATCGAAATTTTGGTTTTTCGAATAATCGTAAACGAGTTACGTCTACTTCAAGCTGCTTTGGTGTTCCATGTTTATTTAAGAATTCAACAGTATACCGATTTCCGGAATTTCGCTTGATGACTTTTGCAAGGATGTTGAAATGATTTGAAAATATCTTATTAGTGCCTGGTTTTATGGCTAAATTTTCCAGTAGAACTACGTCGCCTTCTTTGAATTCTAAAGTCTTGCCTTGTTGTTTGCGTGTTTGTAAGAATCTTGCCTGAAGCTTTCGAAATTCTCCATTATGTATCGTCTCTAATAATCTGATACGATCGTCGTTGTTAATATTTTCATATGAAAGATTCATAAGATTTTGAAAACGCAAATTTTTTCCATTGCGTATAGTTTATAAAAACTTGACGTGTCGGTTACAGAATGATTGAACAGTTCAAGCTAAAAATGCATGGTTGCAAAACTGTGTCCCAATTTGTACCGTCTGCCTTAACAAAATGACGAAGGCATTGTTCCAGTGTCTGGACTGTCGCTCAATAACTAATATCATTTTGTGAAATTTAGGTAGTGCATAGCATACCTATATACCTAATGAGCTTGTAAATTCTTGGAATTCCTATGGAGTATAAAGTCGTTATAAATGAAATCTATAACGGCTTCAGTACCAAGAGCTGGTATTGCTTTACCTATTAGGTATCTTGTTTATACATCTGTTAGCAATATCATGAATTTGTTTCCTCCGGGTGTATTTGTTAATGGTTCCGATATCTTCATTGTTTACATGTTTGGGGAACTGGTATTAAATGTTTCCGGGATTTCCTAGTGGTCTGGCAAGTGAAACAGCTGTCGCAAGAGTTTTTGGTAACGGTTTCAAACCGGGCATATAAATTCGTGATAATACTAAAGCATATGTGTGCTAAAATGAGTGATGTCCTGCTGTAGGTAAAGTGTAAAGCAACATAAATATTTTGTCTCGCAAAACATGTGGAATACAAATTAAAAGCTTGTCTCCATTGGGCAGTCGGTGCCTTCTGAAGAGCTTATGTTCTTAAAGTACATAGTTTTTTGCCTGTTTTTGTGTGATATCATAGCCTATTTCTTCACCTGAAAGATGTTTGTAAATGTCACCAAAATATTTATCATCACGTTGAAGATTACTGGTGTTTGCTAAATTTTCTACTTCATTTACAGTTGTTGTTGCAAAACATTGTAGATCCTTAAATTGAAAGTCTGATGGTTTGGGTAATATTTCAGTATATCTACTCCAGCCATCTGCTATATTACGGCCTGCAGGAGTGAAAACTGGTGTGTAATCATAAGATGATAGTTCGATTTGTCAACGTACTAGTTTTGGCGGTAGTCATTTCTGTGTTTGAAAATACGTCAAACTACGTTTATCTGTGAAAAAATATCTCCCTACTAAGTAGTAATAACAGTTTTGGAAACTTGCAATTACACTCAAAAGTTCAGTTTGATATATTGGAAGTCGTCGTTCAGCGTCAGTTAACAGTCTGCTGAAGTAAGCAATCGACCACCAATTTGAATCTATTTTGGGGTCGTCATTGTTGTTACGTTGTTGTAATACACTCGATATTCCAAGTATTTACACCATCGGTGAAAATTCTAAGAAATTTTGAGGGGTCATAAGGTCGAATTGTTGGAGATTCTAATAATTTTTGTTTGAGGGTCTGAAATGCTTATTCATGCAACTCCGTCCAAATAAACTTCTGATTTCTCCGAAGTAATTGGTGTAGGGGTTGAACATAAGTTGCAAAATTGCGGCAAAATTTCCTTAAGAATGAACATAAGGAAAGAAAACTACGTAATTGTTTAGTTGTTTTGGGGATTATATAATTGTTTATTGCTTCCACCATACCGTCTGACCTAGTACAGCCTGATAAAGAAATTTTATGACCTAATGCCATAACTTGGTGCTGCATAAAGGTTGATTATGCTAATGAGAATCTAAGACTGATATTGCGCATACGCTTGAATAGAGTTTCGATTAACTTTGGCATTTCTTTTTCGTCATTCCCGTAAACACATCATCTAAATATGTTATGTTCTCTGGAGTTATGTTCAACATTTTTAAATTCATAAGAGAAGTATATATAGAGGGTGTTCTGGTCAATCCTTCGGGTAATATACAAAGTCAGTAAGTCCCAAATTCTAGTAGACAAAATGCTGCACAATCACGACTTTCTTCCGTAATTCCAACATTCCAAAATGCTGATTTTACATCTAGTTTATTATACGAATGTTTTCCTGATATTGTGCAGAGTACGTGATGTAGAGATGGAAGTGAAGTAGCCATGAATTTAGCATGTCTATTAATATCTCTCATATCAAGAACCAATCGAACAGAAGAGTCTGGTTTCTGTGTAAACAGCGCTGGGCTATTGAAAAGGTTCTATAATCTTTTGTTCGAGAAAGGTATTAATTTTTCGCCTAATTTTATCTTTGAAAGCATAGGGAATAGGATATTTGTCTACGATTAAATGGTAATTTTGTGTCTAACTCAATTGGGAATTGATAAGCTCTAACACGACCGATCGTATGGTTGTCCCAACAAAATATATCTGGGTATGTATAGCATAGTTGTAGAATTTTGCCTTTGATTTCCGGACTACAATCAGAACCTATAGAAATTCGTGAAGGATCAAATTAAATAATTAAATATCTTCGAATAAATGAGAGTAATTTCAATAAAATTGAATGCATAATTAAATAAAATAAATTTAACACAAAATAACAATAATTTTAAAACTAGAGTCGATCACAATATTTTGGAAAAGGTAGGTGGTAGAAAAAACTTGTTTTCAAATTCGGCATTACCGACCCAAATAACATGTAATCTGTGAGTTTCTCATCTCTGCGGCTAAAATGTCAAAATTAAACAAATTCGAATCGCTATATCTTGGTAAAAGTAGGTGGTAGAAAGAAGCAAATTTCACATTCTGCATCACCGAGCCAAACAACATAGAATATGCGAGTTTCTTATTTCTGCGTCTAAAATGTCAAAATTCGACGAACTTCAAATCGTCGTATAGGCAAGCAATAATAGGTAGGAGAAACTTGTTTTCAGATTCGGTATTACGGTGAACAAAATTACATAAATTCAAGTGTTTATAGTTCTGGCGCCAAAAGTGCGAAATTCGAAAAATTAGAAACATCATATCTCGTAAACGACAACAGGTGGAAACATGCTGATTTCATATTTAACATCCCCGAGACTAAAACAAACTGCATTTATAAGGTTCATTACTCTACGACCACGGGGGCGAAGTTAGCAAACTGACTTGAGATTTGACATTAGCACACCAAAATACATATCACTTTGAAAACAGAATTTCAATATATCTCGCTTTTTACGATTTAAGCAAGGTTGACCTTTGACCTCGATGTTAGCATATAATATTCGATCCCAACATACCAAATGTGAAAACAGAATGTCAATATGTCTCGTGGTTTACGAGATATACACGGTTAAATATTTTACCTTCGACTTCGAGGTCGCCACTTTTTTCGCATATACTATTCTAGGCCCGCATACCAAATGTGAAAACAAAATTTCAATATGTTTGTCGTTTACGAGATATACACACTTAAGTATTTGACCTTTGTCTTGAGCCCTGGTAGTGACCGTTGGTTGTGGTTATCGCCTACTATTTACCATTGGTTGTAGAGTATAGAAACTGACTCGTAGCTAGCCTAGAGCATATGTAATCCCTGCTATGGGGGGCTTCGTAGTCTCCTATTGCATGTTATTTGGGTTAGGTTAACTAGGATATATTTCGATTATGTCCTGTGTTGGAAATCGAGCCTCTGTAATTTGTGCTATGTTAAATCAATTAGGTTAAGCCCTCTGTAATCTCTGCTATGTTAAATAGGGCATCGTAGGCTTGTGCACTGATCTACTAGCATATATTCCTGTATAATCTCTGCTAGGGGCTGGGCCATAGCCTCTGTAATTTGTGCTATGTTAAGTAGGGGTTGCAACAAGTAGTTCGTACTCTTTCATAGTGTTGGAGGGTGGACATGTTATTTGGGTTAGGTCAAATATTGTGTAATCTCTGGGTGTGGGCGGGGACGACCGTGCTGTGCTGGAAACTGACTTCAGATATCTGTTATAATCCCTGCTATTGTAAATAGTGTTTTTTGGGGGTTGAAAAGGAGCTTCGTAGTCTTTTATGAGATCTCTGCTATGTTAAATAGGGGTTCGTAGCCTTTTATGAAATATAACCACAACAAATGCGACACAGCGGCTTTCGTTGGAGGGCGTCTATGCTCTGCTATGGTAGGTTATTCGTTGCCTCTGTGCTGTGCTGGAGACTGGTCATTGACTCTAGCTAGCCTAGACTCCATGTAACCTTTTTGCTGTGTTAAATAGGGGTTGGGAAAAGAGCTTCGTAGCCTTTCGTGCACTGATGTAATTGCTGCTATGTTAAATAGGGCTGGTGTACTATGTTAGATTAAATAGTGTAACTTTTATATATTCCTGTGTATCTGTGTAATCTCTACTATGTTAAATACGGGTTGAAAAAAAGCTTCGTACCCTTTCGTGTACTGGTGTACTGGTGTAATTGCTGCTTTCGTACACTGGTGTACTGTGTGGTCTATTATGTGGGTTAGGATAGATAGCCTAGAGGACATGTAATCTCTGCTATGTTAAATAAGCTTCGTGCCTTATTGTGCACTGTGTGGTGTTGTAATCTCTTTTATAATAAATTGGGGTCGTAGCCTTGGATGGGTTAACTACAGGAGAGGCTTCAACAACCTATTATATAGCTCGTAGCCTTTTATAAATTGTAGCTGAAAACTGCGACACAGCGTATCGTACAGCCCTGGGAAATCGACTACTTGCTGTCAGCCAGGTACGGGAAATTCGAGCAATTTTTCACAAAGTGACACCATGTGCCGACATCCTATTGACAGGTTTGAACTCGTATTGCAGAGACCTTTTGTAACGACACCTCAACCACCTTTCTATCTCTAGTATTTTCTGAATTGAAAGTTGTCGACAGACGAATAGACAGACAGACGGTAGGAGCGTGTGCATAATGCTTCACAGCACGAGCTCCTTATGCCTAAATTGAAGTGAAAAAATACTGATGAACTCGTTCTACAGATAGTCAATACTTCTGAAAAGTATTTGTGGGAACCATTTGCAGATACATAAAATGTTTTCTTGTCTTTTATTTTTCAAGTTATTGCTATGTCATTACTTTTCGAACAGTGTTGTCCCTTCATGCATGTATATGTTCAATGGGACCCAACTTGCATTGTATTTCGAATTATGTATTCGTTGTATGTTTTCAATAAATGTAATGATTACCAAAAATATTTTTATTAGATTGGTTAGCAACACTGATAATCGGGGTGCCTACGGACTGGAATATACACAGTATTTTTCTATTGTGTCCAATAATGTTAATACCATGTTCGGTGCGGACATATCTAACGATATGAAGGAAAATTGAAAAATTTGATTTTCCAGTACGTTGGTTACACTAAAAAATTAAGTGCTTGAGAACGATGACACCAAGAGTAGTTTTCTATTGTTTCGAATATTCTTTATACCGAATTTGATGCGGATACATCAAACTGTACAGAACATATTAAAAAATAATCAAATTTTAAATCAATTTAGCAACCTTGAAAAGCGGAGTATTTGGATTTGGATTACAGCCACAGTATTTTTCTATTGTGTCTAATAATATTTATGCTGAGCTTTGTGCTTCTAAGTCTAAGTAATGGAATCAGACTGAAAAATTGAATCATATGAATAATGGGTTGTTTACACTTACAAGCGAGTATGTGGGGACGGGGAAGTAGTTTCATTGCGGCGAACATTATATATATATTATAATTTTGTTGTTGATAAGTCTAACGTAATGGAAGGAATTTATACAAAATAAATTTAAAATAATGGTCAGCAACACTGAAACCCCTACTCAAACCAAAGCGTTTATGAGGCTCTCAGCTAGAATGTCACCTCAACCAACTCCAACGACACCTCAACCACCTCCCTACGGCTTGTGGTTTCTGCGATTTATTTTGTCTAGACATATAGACGGACAGACGGACTGAGCGGGATGTGCTTTAGATACTCTATCAACATATCTCTAAAAGAGCTTCAAGCTTATAAATCATTCCCACCCCAAAACTTTATTGCAAATCGCCGTCGATGATACAATGTAAACATCACGAATTATTTTACTATTATAGAGCACTAGCTAACTTACCCGCCCGTTGGTGAGGGGTGAATAAAGTAAGAATAAGCATAGGTACTGTAACTAAAACTCCCTTCGCCGTGGGGGGCTGCGCCCCTAAAATGAGAATTATCAGAGCTGCGCTCCCTTTATCGCAACCAGACTCCCCGGGAGACTCCGTTACGATGGCGCAGATCTGTCCCACACTCCCTTATGGCTGCGCCCACATAGGGGAGTTTTGCCTCATTTATTGTAATCTACTCGTGATGATACACCTTAATACCAAACTTCATTCGTCTAGCTGGAACGGTGTGGAAAATTGTTTGAGACTGCTATTTTGAATTCAACATGGCAACTTTTTCAAAATGTTGTAATGTAATCTTTTTTTTAAACTACTCTTGTTCATATACCTTTATGGAAAATTCCGTATCTCTAGCTCAAACGGTGTGGAGAACGGTTTTGGGGCGGCCATTTTGAGTTCAAGATGGCGACTGATATGTTAATTTTTCACACGACCTCAATATCTGATCATGTGCGAAAAATCATTCCAATCGGTCAAGTTTTTTTTTGGCGTGATGCTCGAGCACACACAGTAACTTTCAATATTGTATATATATATATATATATATATATATATATATATATATATATATATGGCCGGGAAACCGGGACAGGACCGACAAACCGGGACTGACGCCCCAAAAGGCTTCTGCCACTAACTGGGAGGAGACCCCTTAATTCCTATTGCTGAGACTTAAGGGAACCGACCGGGGTACACGCCTAATATCCAATACATACGTTCACGTCGTGGGGCCTGTTAGTACCCAAGCAACTGCTTGGCGAACGAACATGGATGGGCTGCTCACCAACCCGCATTAGCTGACAGCGTGGTGAGTCAAATCTCAGTACCCCTCCTTTCTTTACTTATGATGGTACAAGCAAGGAAACAGCCTCGGAGGTCCTCATTGCCCGGAGGACGGAATGCAGCTGGCAACGGCAGCGGTCAGTCCTGCAGGAAGTCAG
>JAGDQP010076876.1:0-10009 GCA_022664845.1 Lepisma saccharinum
GAGAGAAATTACATTTACTATAACTTCGCACGGAATATATTTTGTGTATTATACTACTAACATCTTTGTAAATGATAAACGTCAATAACATACTATCAGAAATGTTAAAGCATGAATATCGTGCCCTACTTTTACGAACTGACAGAAAAAGACGTTTTCTCTTGTCTTTCGACTATAACGTTAGTGTTCTATGGAATACTCGATTTATTAAGAAAGAAATAATTACCTAGCAACCATAGGTTTCAAAGTTCATTTTCGTTTCTCCATGTTCAGTAAGGATCTCTTTTACTGGGCAATTTAAATTACACCTTCCAGTAAATTTCAACTAGTGGTTCACCTAATGTAAAAATAATGTTAGGTTCACTGTTTTGGTGTTTGAAATGGGGCTCTCTTAAGTTTTTTTATAATTTGCTACATACTACAAGAAATCGTAAATATCTTTCCAGATATTCGACTGATAATGTTTTCTCTTAAAGAAAGGAAAATTCCAACCCTTGCTCTTTCACACACACACTCTCTAAGAATTACACACTGACCACTGTACGTCAGTTGGGTGGCCTATCTTGCAGGATTAGAGAAAAATCGTGTATGATGAAGTGATGTCTAGATGTTGACGATAGTACACAAGATTCAATGAGGTTATTATCATTACTTAATTGTGACGAAAAATTGTGCATGAAGATATTAGCAAAGTCGGCAAAATTGGTCACAACGAAAATATTTAATGTAAATCAACCTTGTTGTCCTTGATCTAGATGAGGGGTGTCGGGAGAAAACAAGGAATGTCACAAAAGAGGTTTATTGAGAAAATTCAGATTTAATTCCTTAATCGCTTAATGTTTGAACGACTCACCACCAAATATGTAATATTGTCTCCTGTGGTCATTTATGATTTTTTAACCTTTCGTTCTTTGATAGTTTTGTAGTCACAATTTTCTCTAATAGAATGAGCCAGAGAGCACAAAATCGCTAGAAGTGTATACATTCCATTTTTCTCCCGACACCCTTAATATACGATTGGAAATAAGAGAGACAATGAAATGTAGTATTATATATGTCTTCAAGACCATCGATGTACAGGTTGTAACAAAAGTCCCTTGTAATAGGCGAACTTGGTTATGAGTGCAGATACGAAAACATGTCAGAGGGAAAAGTGACTGGAAATGATCGGTTTTCAATGTAAAATAGTTGAATTTTTCAAATCGGACCAGCCGTTTGGGCTCCACACTGGTGGAGCACCCAATGAGAACGAAAAATGCAACGTTGACAGTCGTACTGTGATAATCATAGGTGCATTATGTCATGTAATAATGAAACGGAAAGCAAGGAAGGTATGCTGGAGGGAAGGAACAAGAATACTACACATCTCGGTTACAATCATTACCGTAGTGGGGTTCAGGGGCTGGTAGGGGTAGGGGTGATGAAATTCGTAACGCGTTAAAAGTTGAAAGTTGTAAATGTCATAACATGTGGGCCAAACGTCACAGGTGCGTTTCGGACAACAAAAGATGAAAGAACGTTCCAATAAACATGGGTCATACGCCGCCTCGTTTTAGAGATTGGTTGCCAACTTGGAATCCAAAATCGCCTCCTGACCAGTGGAATTGAAGACAAAGATGTGGACAAATGTCGGTAGGTTATTCCTGACACCAAAACAAGCAATAAAGTCTTCTTGAGGTTGTCGAATTGCGGTGGCTGTAAGAGATACAGGTTGCCAACGTGGAATCCACAATCGAAGTCTGACGATTGGAATTGACTAGAAAGACGTGGACCCCTTCGGTAGGTGATCTCTGAGATCATAACAAGCAAGAAAGCCATCTTGCATTGTGTTCGAATTCCTGTTCGTGTAAGAAATACAGGGTTGCCAACTGTGTGAGGCATTATCGAGTGTCACCCCAAAATAATTTATGAAAAAGGCAGCAAATGACAAATGTACGCTGGTAACCTGATACCTATGGGAGGGGGACACGTGACCAAGCACACATCAGCAGTGTCGCACAAGCAATGTTGCCACTCCAACACAAACGCATAGTTTGTTAACTGGAACAGATACCTTTTATCGCATGAAAAGCTGTGGTAAGTAGTGAATGAAATTAGCGAAAGTTGATTTGTCAGTGTTGCCAACTACGGTAGCTATCAAGCTCGAACATGGAGAAAGTACGGTGTCCGTATCGAGAAACGGACCCCTACCCCTACCCGCCCCTGAACCCCACTACGGTAATGATTGTAACCGAGATGTATAGTATTCTTGTTCCTTCCCTCCGGCATACTTCTTCCTTGCTTTCCGTTTCATTATTACATGACAATATGCGCCTATGATTATCACAATACGACTGGCAACGTTGCATTTTTCGTTCTCATTGGGCGCTCCACCAGTGTGGAGCCCAAACCGCTGGTCCGATTTAGAAAATTCAACTATTTTAGATTGAAAACCGATCATTTCCAGTCACTTTTCCCTCTGACATGTTTTCGTATGTGCACTCATAACCAAGTTCGCCTATGACAAGGGACTTTTGTTACATCCTATATACTTAGTACTGACTTATCTAAGGCAATTAATTCGCTTTCGAGTAGATATTTATACCATGTATTTGGAGAAAATAAAATTTGCTCAAACTTTTACTAAATTTATGCAATCATTATTACAGTCACGTACACTTAAATTTAAAATGAATAGACAATTATCATTACCGATTAAGATACATGTTGCTTTGCTCACGAGCAAACATACTGATGGGCAGAAAAGAATTATATATTTGTTTTCTTCCGTCATAATCGAAGACCTGAATTGAAAACATCCCAAGTCCAGCGGAGTAATTTTTTCAGGAGGAACAAAAAACATTATAATATTCAATGTTTTTGTTTGAAAGCGCGTTTTTGTGATTTGTCTTAATAATTATGTTCTTTTTTGTGTCTCCTGAAAGTTTCAACTGCATTGAACAGAAATATCAATGTGAAAAATATGTATATATGTCAATGGACTTGGGATGTTTTTCAATTCAGGAACGAGTACTCTATTTAGTTAAGTACTGTTACATGTTCAGAGTGTAAATTTGGTTACATTTTTTGTATGTATGAAGTATTTTTTTTATTTTTTAACATACGTTACATATTGTAAGTGTGGATATAGTGTAACAATGTATAAATTTGAAATGCTTTAGTTGCTAACTACTTTACATAGTGTAAGTTTGTTATGCCACGTAAATATAAGAGAATAAGTAGAAAAGCCTGAACAAAAGTCGTTTTAATACATTGCTGTATTTAAAAAAAGTGTTTCTTTCCTCATCTTCTATTTCTCCTTTTTCGGACTCACGTGGTGTTCTTTTTGAGCACCTATGCACTTCAGCATGACAGATTGTAGAATGGTTGAACCTAGATCCTCTAATTAAGAAAAAATGCACTCATGTACCGGTATATGAAGGGTTACCAGTACAGCAAACATGGAACAAAAATGTGAAAACTTACTTATTCTTCCTGTACGGAGAAAATTAAATATAAAAGAAGAAATTAACAGAAAACGACATACTACTAAATTGTTTGTTTTTTCCATAAGTTTATTAGTGTTTCTTATTAAAAACAAGTCTACGTCTGACAGAGCTGGTTATCTAGCAAAAACTTCAACAGAAAAATATCTAGAAATTATCTCCCATCTATCGAGATTCTTTAAAGAAATTAGCAATGTAAAAACTTATAGAACCTATTTCTTGTTCAAATTAGAATATTTATTAATATTATTAGCATAATGTTCTTTTATTCAAGACACTTGCACAATGGCCTTACTACTGCTTGCTTGTGTTCGTATCTGAATTGATAGAGAGATCATTTAACATTCGGAAAGTCGCGAGTTCTCGCCCATTGGCCGCCCATGACTGAGGATTTGCAAGGTGTCTTTCAGTTACACCAGCCAAATAGTACCTTAAATATTGCCAGGGTTGATTTCTTTTCATACCTTTCACTTTGTTGTTGTTAATATCCTAGAAAATTACATAAGAATTTTATTGACAATTTGAATTTATTATGGCCTTTAGGCATCTTTGACTCAGCCCTGAATAGGGTAGAGAAGCAAATGGGGAAGGTAACGGCAAGGCCTTAGTTCAGATCATTACGGTATTCGCCTGGAGAAACTTTGAGAAATCCTGCAAAGCCTCAATCAGGATAGTCGGCCGCGGGGTAAGAACTCGCTTTCCTATCTAGCGCCGGCTCAAAGTCCGGTATTTTACCACTTTCACCACGAGTGCCTTGTAGCAGTATTTGGAATTTGTTAAGATACGATAAAATTAATTTATGGGTGGTAACATCACTATGGTTTACGCCATCCCGAGTTGAAATTCGTTACATAAACCAATTAAATACGTGAAAGTTACTGAACTCTCAAATGGAGATACTTTTTAAAGCAATTAATTATGAACTTGGAAAAGCAGGTAATAAAACAAAAACGATAACCTACAATGGAGAAAAGTGTAAAAGTAATGGCAATCGATCTAACAAGTTATCAAAAATGCTAATATCATTATTTGCGAGTGGGATTTTTAAATTGATTTGTTTCTAGTAAATTGGTACATGTTTTTCAGTTGTATCCTCTTCCGAATCAAGAGTGGGCAAAATTACGAAGGTATGTGGGATATTTTATTAGGAGACAACAAGTCTTAAAAACCTTAAAGTATTTGGAGTTGGAGGCAACAATTAATATATTAACATGGAGACAACTAGGGAATTATTTAATGGAACCAATTGTAGAAATAGGATATGCATTAGTACAAAAAATTTCTTTTGAACAACATGCTAACAAAACAAGTTAAACCTGCGATTCTACCATTAATCGCGAAGACTATGGTCCTTTAATAACATTTTAGCCACGCAAGCATTAATTTTAATAAAATAGGTTGGCAACACTGACAACTGCAGTGTTTAGGTACGGGAAAACACACAGCACTTGTCTATTATATCGAATAATATGTATTAAAAGTTTGGCGTAAGTGGGCCTAACTGAATGGAAGTAATTTGAAAAATTATTGTAAAAAATGGCTGGCAACACTGAACTGGTGCACCAATCAAGACTGTTCCAGCGGATCTAAGCTAGTCTAGCCAAGACATTTCCAACGACAACTCAGACACATCTATATACCTTGTGGTTCATGAGATATATTTTTGGGCACGGGTTGGGAACACTGGCGGCACGATGCCTGGGGATAGGAACGCTCACAGTATATTGCTATTTTGTCAGATAATGTTTATGCCAAGATTGGTGCTGCTATGTCTAAAGCAACGGAAACAATTTCAAAGGAATAGTTTATAGAATTCAGGTTGGCAACACTGCCAATTTGGGTGTTTGGGAACGCGGACTCCTTCAGTATTTTTAGTAAGCAACTATGCAAGAAAGTTCCAAATGAATTGCTGGGGCAACAATCCTACCAACAATTGTGTCTTCTGTCTTAGGGATATTCGTATGTAAGCATAGGGACTAAAAAGGATTAATCAATGAATTACGTTTTATTGGTAATAAAAATCAAAATTATTATGTTTTATATTGTATAGTACAGTACAACTCGTTTATAACGACATCGGTTATAGGGACACTTCGCCTATAACGTCATGTTTCCTGTAGTACTAACATATTCCTCATAAGGAATGTGTTTTTAACCTCACTTAAAGCGACACACATAAATGCGTCAACCTCGCACATAATGTCATTTTTAAACCTCAGTTTAGAGTACGGTTTTCCAAGAATCTGTTTGTCTCGTCTCTTCGGGGCTATTTTTCTCGAGATTCCTGATCTAAAGGACAAATCGCTTCAGTCATCATTTCCGACCCACTGTTCAGTTGCGGAAGAAAGGAAAGCGATATTGCCAGACTTTAAATGAAAGAAATGAACTTTCCTTCAACCCCTTCTCTCTCCTTTACAAACCTTTCTTTCTTATTTTTAAACAGCACTGTTAGGTTTCACTATGAGTAACTGGGTGCGGGGCTGAGAGGGGCGCTTTAAGTAAGGTAAGACTAGAAACAAAGACAGAGGGCACGCGCGCCGCTAATGAGAGGGTCGCGGTAGCCTCAAGATAAAGAATAGTAATGCGTGCCGGGAAGAAGCCAGGCTTCGCCAACCCGCACTAGGGGATATTCCGTTTTAAGGTATGGAATGAGGTTCAGCTCTTATACTGAAACCTGCCTTTTATCCAGTAAAATGGGTAACTCACTGAACTTCTCACTACCAAAATGACCTATGGAGGCACACATACATTTTATGGGTTTTTATTATCAACCTAAAAGACAAAAGTATAACAACATAACGAAAAATAACAAGGAATGGGAAATATTTACATACTTAACTTATCATATGGCAAGTTTCAGAGCTTGTCCTACATCAAGAGATTATATTCCTGGCTTGAAGAGTCTTACTATCACTAAATAAAGACTATACATTTTCAATAAATCAATGAATGAATGGTTAACAAAATATCTATCTAAACGGGATGCTGGGTCTGCAACGGCATTCTTAAGGTCTGCAACGGCTTTCTAGCACACGGGCAGGGTTCTCGGACACCAAGAGCCGGTGGTTAAGGGGAAGATTCTATTTTATACTTGAGAAACAGGATGAGGCAGGAAGCAAGGACTGACTAACATGTAACGCGATGCCTGCATTCATCCGCAAAACATAACCAAAGCATAACCAAACATGGGCATGGATTACGGTCAGCTACATGAATAATCGTTATGACTACGTGGACTTTCCTAAGTCTCACATTCATCATATCCTGGGTTGATCACGAGTGACATGAGTTGTCTATTGCTGTCATTGCTGCATCCTGTTATTACGACCACGTCTTGACAGCTACAACTCATCCAAATGCGTCAACTTGTATTTCTTCTGTAAAAAGTTTAAGCGGAGAATTTTCAATAAACAATTATGGGTTTTGGGAACTTAATAAAGGAATTTGGGAATGTGTTTCGGGACTTTTAAAAATGGAACGCATCAATAGTGTTTTTCAATCTATTTCTGCTTGACCTTGAGAACTCGGGGCTTTTTCTTTATCCTCCCCTTCTGTCAATGACCTTCGGAAACTGTTACAGGGAAGCTCCACACACCATTGTCACCCTCGGAAGATCAGTAGTTTATAGGCTCAGCATAGATTGGAAAAAGGAAAGCTTTAGCTTTGGAAGAAACAGTTGAAGCTATACGCGAAATTGAGACCGGAAGATGAAAATCTGATTTTTGTCGTTAATTTAGTCAGATTAATTTTACTGTTCGGTGGAATTTAATACAGTACTCTATTTTACGTTATATCATCTTTAACTTTCTTACACGGCTGAACTTTAATTTAATAAAGTACTGTACTTTATGTTGTGTATCGACTTCGCACTGTTAATGCCAGGTTTTCAAGTGAATACAATCTAAACTAGGCCTAATTAAGTTTGTTCTGCATCATTTTCTATCTTACTCGACTGATAGCATAAAACTCGGTTATAACGACACTATTTTTCAGTTCCCTTCGATGTCGTTATAACCGAGTTCTACTGTATGCGTTTATGTAATTGTTTAAATTGTATTTTATTGTGGTTTCAAAATTCATACTTTCTAGATCCTGAGACAAACTGAAGCATGTTAAAGGTAAAACCAAATATTATGCTTTCCATGCTTTTAGGTTGCTCTATTAGTAACATGAAGGTTTAAACAAAATTTTGCTTAATTTGTAAATTGAAACAAAAGCTAATGCATTTTTTCTTCTGAAGAAATCCATTGCCTTCGAAACAACCTTTTAAATTTTTCGCATTAAATAATAATATACACGAAAAAAGAATCATGAGTGGGGCAGATTGATACAACGGCAAAAGAGGCAAATTAGTAAGTACCAATATACCCCTTAGAGTTTTACCACAAGCAGACATCTTAAGAAAGACAGGAATTTCCTGATGAATGTATGAAGTTGGTTACGCTTTATGTAGACAAATTTGTACGCAAAGAAATATGTGTTCATGCACACCAGACATTTTACTGGTAACTCAATAAACGTATTCTACAGAAGCTTACGAGTCTAAAAGTAAAATGTTACTTCTGTTTTCGGTAATAATTGCCTCACAGCCACGTACTTCTAGTATGTTAATGGTAGAACATCAAGGTTGCTCACCACATAGTTCTCATACATTATATTTTCCACCAGCTAAAACTAACGGCACTCTACCAATGTATTTCATATACCAATGTGTCCACCTTTCCCCCATATAATAAAAATGTATGCCATACTATTACGCATTCTAATTGAAGACCTGAACTGCAAAACATCCCAAGTCCACTTTTTTCGTATTTTCAATTTTTCTGTTCGCCGGCATCTATGTTCCAAGGGCTGTCCACTTGCATAATATTACATCCTAACTCCAACTCGAAAACTTTTTTAATACAAAATAATTTCAGCTGAATAGAATAACATCCCAAGTCCTTGGACTATTTTCGTTTCCCCTGATAAAATACTCCGGTGGACTTGGGATGTTTTGCAATTCAGGTCTTCAATTATACCATGGATATACGCTCTATGGTCTATACATTTATTCTTTCACCTTAGACTTCGACGATTCTACCTTCGATGTTGTAAAAAGTTCTACTGTCAACCTCAAAATAGAGCTCAGTCAGGCTCTCCCACACTCTATTTCTTGCATTGAATATGCTCAGTTGGATTCCTTCATTCATATTGATAAAGATAGAAACGTATTTAGTGATTGTACCATTTAAATTTCACCTCAGTTAGAGATCAACCATAAGAGCTGTAGTTCACTTCTCTTCGTTTGATTTTGATGAACAAAATAATTTCATAGTAAAAGAACTATAAATAGTGAATCCTGATTTAGATCGTTTCCTAAGTTGGAATTTTAAATCTCCCTTTCCCAATTTCACAACTATCAACTATATTACCATATGCAAATAATTATTTAGGTCAACATGTGTTGGGTTTAGAAAGGATTGATGGTGAAATTGAATATCCAGATCATAAAAATATTCTTACCAAGCATATGTCTAACTCTGGAAGGTGGTTGAGGTGATTTTGGAAAAGTCTCGTCGAGAACAGGTCAAAACCGCATACTCTATGCTTGGGCCCTGGTGACCTGATTTCGACCCGGTAGTCCGGTGGGCACAGCAGAGTTTAATTATATCCTGTTGTGTTTTAACAGCTTTTCTTTTAGGGGTGACCAGCACCAGATGTTGCCCGAGAGCACTAAAAAATCGACGCCGAAAAGTTCTTATCAACAGTCTCATACCCCGGAGATGTTCAAGTACCCCCGAGTAGAGGAAGCCAGAATCCCCGGCAACAAAGAATTATCTCCATTCGCAAAAACAAAGTTTGAAAGTGCAAAAATCTTCGTCAAAACAAACTTATATCAAGTCGAAAAGTCAAACTGTAAACTTGAAGGTCGAACTGGGGAACCAAAAAATTGTCTAAACAAGTTGGATGAGACCCAACCTACCCCACCTTCCTTTCGAAATGTAAACTTTGATGATATGCCGACAACTGCTAGAAAAATTTGTTCTAACAAAAAATTATCTCGAGTCGAAGGATCAAATTTTAAACTTGAAGGTCGAACTTATGAATAAAAAATAGTCTAACCAAGTATTTCGAAATCAACGTCACCTCACCCTCCTTCCGAAAATTAAAATGTCATCGGAGCCATAAATTTGAAGAAGAATGCCTTCATTCGAATTGAACAAAATTGAGCAATGTAGGTCAATGGAAATTTTCGAGTGACCCGTGACCCCGAACGCCTCGAATGTAAACATCAGTTCAAAAGTTATAAACATTTCAGTTGAAAGTCTTCGTATCCAACATCCATGAAAATTGGATCAAGGCTAGTCCTTGGAGACTATTTTGAAACTTAAAAAAAAATTGATATGAAAAAAAAATGAAAAAACAAACTGGATGAATCCGGATAATGGAAACAACGCCTCCTCTCAAATTGAACGTTATCAAAATTTAGACACTTTGATGTTATGCTGACATTTGCTCGTATTCGAAGATATTTGAATCCA
>JAGDQP010076878.1:0-10008 GCA_022664845.1 Lepisma saccharinum
GCACGTTATGGCAGCCACGCTGTTTACTCCAGATAAATTTCCTAGTTACTTTTGCAATTTTTCAAAACAAACTGTGAAGAAATTATGTTCAATTTACACATTTCTTAACAAAGAAAATCTCTATCTTCACGAACTGTCTTCAATCCACTGGTTAATGTCAGAATCTGTGGGCTTGTTCGACTTTATCGTTCAAGATAGCTTGGAGAAAGCGTTTAGTGAATCTTCAACGTTTCTAAAACTGATATTAACAATACCAATAACAGTGACACAAATTTCTAGTCACGAAATATTGTGACAAACTATCGAATTCTTTTCTCGATATTATAGCTATGACATTTTTCTAAGTTTTCTCAAAATCGTAACTAATTGATTTAACGTCCCTTTATTTGAATATCTGGTCACTTCTTCTTTTGTGTCTATGTTACATAATTACACTCTACGTAGATTGATTGTGACTGATTAGGTACCCAATCCTCTCTCACATAGTGAAAGTCCAGGCCCGCAGCCAGTGGGTGGGCTGAGCCCCTATACATTTCCTTTGCCCCAATACATATATTTAGTTTTATGTATGTTTTGTAAGCCCAAGCCCTTCCCTAATTTTTCTTGCCCCCCACTCTTTGTGGTTGGCGGCGGGCCTGTGTGCAACACCCAGTGGAGACAACCACTACCCGCCACTGGCGGACACCGATAACAAAAGATTAGCTTCTGTTGACATAGTAGACATGTATAACTCAATCCCATTAATTTAACAATATCATGTACATTTGAAGAATAAATTTACAAATTTAGTTTCGCTATGCATCAGTACTAATGCATTCCAGTTTGATGCTTAGCATTATAAAGAATGTTTGGCAATGGGAAGTCCATTGTCCACAACTTTGGCTAATATCATCATGCACCATCTAGAAACATCTTTGCTATCCAAACCAGAACTTAGGTTTATTAGACTCGTTATGTGGATGACGGACTTCTTGTATATAATTCCGTTTCATCATTAGATTTTCTTCGTAAAGATCTTGATTCTTTTCACCCTAAACTGAAGTTCATACATGAGTTAACTAGTAAATTGAATTACCTAGACCTCACAATTTACAGAAATGACAATAAATTTCAAACTACTGTACACAGAAAACATGGTCTCAATACTCTAGTAATTTGTTAGTAATATACAGTCATGAATCATCGTCAATCTGATCACTCAAGCACCTCGAAAGGTAATGTGTGGTAAAACGTTTTTTTTTCTTCGAAGTTACAAACTTTGTTCGTCCCCACGGATTTGGACACTGAAATTACTCGCAAGATGAAGAAAATATTACACTAATAGTCAACTATACACTTGGCGTAGATATGTTCTATTAACTTTCAACACTCCACATATGCAAAAACAAAAGGATTTAATACACGTTAAGATATCTAATATCCCTCATGTCAAATCACAATTAAGAAAGGTTTCCAATAAACATGACATAACGACATAATCTCTGCTTTGTGTGTACCATATCAATAAAAAATTCATTCAAAGGATACAAAGGGTATTTTACATATAATAAGGAAGAATCAGGTGTATACGAAGTAAATTACAACTCAAGAGTACAAAGAAAGAAGGGGTATTAAAAAAAAAAGAAATGAGTTTTCATTCCTAACAAGTTGTAAACACTAACTGCTAGGAAAGTTTCAATCGAAAAACGCAAATAACCCAAAGTTATAGGGTTTTTAGAATATTAAATACACGGGGGTAAATGGGGGAGTTAGACTTTAAAATGTGTTTTACGAGAAATTACCCTTCTTTCGCCGTATTTTCACCTGTGATAAAAAGTACGCAGGTATGACAAAATATTGCTTACCAATTAGATTTAGTGAACATGAAAAGAACATAAACTCAGATAATTTAGGGTGGGGTCTTCGCAAACATTTGCAATCAGAACGTCATCAGATACAAATAATATTGAACGGATCAATATGGAATGGTGTTCCATCATTTTTTGTTAAAGCATGAATTAAACACATATAGTGAAAATATATATAAAGCTTGGATCCACTTCATAGAACATATACTTAATGAAGGCAAATCATAACATCTTTTTCAACTTTAACCTTCACAATATTTATTTTAAATAACGATAAAAATAAAATAACCAATTAAATTTCAACATTTTTTCTTCACATATATTTATTCTTTGAATTCCTCAGTTCATGTAAAGTTTGTAAACATGTATATAAAATTATCTTCGTAATATTTACATACATGTTTACCAAAAAAATTAACACAGTAGTTAAAATAATTAGCTATTAGTATATTATCATTCAGTTGGCCATTTACAAGTACATATTGCACGTATGGTATAGAGCTTACCACAATATGATGTACATATATAAGAATACAAGTGATATAGGACTACAATACAAAATATATGAACACAACATAATAATAGTTACTACCTATTTGAATGACTGTATATTAGACAAAGTAACAAGTTATATCTCATAGCACTTCGTGCTGTAATAAGAATTTCTACAGAGGCGGCAGAGTGGAAAAACAAGCGTAGATCTTGGGCAACCACATTCTTCTACTCTCAAACAACAGTATTTTATTGACAGTTTATGGAAGAAGCAATTAAATATGGATTTAAGATTCACAGGCAGTTTATTGTACAACTTTGACTACATGAAGAAGAGACTTAGAGTATATTGTAGTTCTGTGTAACTGTTTGGACAACAGAAAGCCTTGTCTAGTATTATATTTGTGTTTCTGACTATGGTGTGAATATTTTAGTAAATCATTAGTATTACTTCATGTATGTATTTAGAAGGAACTGTCATTACCCCGGTAGCACATACGTGTTTCAAACGTTGATAAAACCGTTTAATGCACACCTTTTAACAGTTTATTCAACTAAAAAACGTAGAATCATCGTTTTCTTGTTGAATAAATCGTTGAAAACGTAGACATTAAACTGTTTTATCAAAGTCTGAAACACGTATGTGCTACTGGGGTATGTTCAGTTGAATGAATAGGTTGTTGCAAGATTTGTGTTGAAAAGTTTTTCTTATTATTCATATTGCGTTTTTCTGTAAATTCAATTTTATTTAGGTAACTGGAGGCGCCTCAAAAGATTATACTTCTTACTCGCGAGAGAAATAGAGCATTATATACTTCTAGAATGGCTTGTCTATTTAGGGATGCTGTTAGTTAGTATGTGTACATATATTACCGATTATAATTTGTTGAGTAAGAATTTTCTATGTTCGTGCCATTTTAGTCTATTATCAACGTATATTCCCAAGAACTTATTCTGTCGTCGGTTATATTTCGGTATTCATTAAGGTTGGGGTTAGTATATTAATTATTAGCTTGACATGAGTGAAAATTTATGCATGCTGTTTTATTGGGGTTAAATGATAGGTTACTGGCGCCGAACATAACATAAGTTCTTTGACCCTTGAATCAATTTTCCATTGAGTGTCAACACAGTCTGTTTTTATTAAAACATTTGTATCGTCTGCACACAATATCGGTTCACCAATCGTAAACTTTTAGGGTAGATCATTACCTTGAGGCACACCTGCACAATTTATTTTCGGCGAAGATTGTTCTTTATAAGGGATGCCTGTAGTCTGATTTTTACATCAAATTTCAACAACTTGTGTCCTTTGTGACAATTATGACTGAAACCCGTTAAACGAGCACCTCTAATCCCATAACGATATAACTTGTCAAATGAAATTCTATGGTCAACTCAGTCGAAAGACTTGTTTAAGTCGCAAAATATATAAAAAGGTATTTTCTTTTATCCATATTGTCTATTACTTCCCTGTACGTTTATTTCTGTCTTATGACCTGGCAACAGATGTAAAACGGTTGGAAATGAATTTCCAAAATATGATGATTAGAAATTTCTCAGTTCAGAACCTTACACATATATTTTTCATGCATCTTTAATTTTACATTTCATTTACATTCTCAGCTATATCTCTACATTCGAAGAAACTCATTTCAACACAATAATTTCATTGTTGGCGTGACGAAGCCCTCCGCACGAGGGAGAAAAGAGTTTTGTGATAAGATTTTCTTTTTGTTAATATAGGACAAGGAAAAGGGTGTTAATTAAAGATCTTCTTCTTATTACATGCGTTCCGCTTACCCCGTTAATGCCTACATCTTATCCATCTAATCTCAATACTTGCCTCATTTTCATTACTATTCATTCTTACCCTTCTTGCTATCTCTACTACTTGAATGAGTAGTTTCTTCTCGTTACGTTAGGTAAGTTGCGGACACACTCACACTAACACTAAAAATATAAGTTGGTACGAATATGCAGACAACACAACTTTCTTATAATTGACCAACAAAAACATTAACTTTACAATGCTAAGTGCTATTGGCGTATTTACCCTCTTGTTACAAGGAATGGAAATTGTCTATGAAGTTGCAAAAGACAAACGCTCTGATCATCATACTATCTTTCTGTCGGTCACACATTCACGGAAAATTCTACTGTTTACATCACAGGAAATATCATCAAGTTCGACATCAATCAGAAGCTATATATTTAGGAGTAACTTTTAATGCTAAATTCAATTGGAAACCTCATTAATTAATTATAAGTAATAAACAGAGTAAATCTTATACGACGATTAGTTGGTATATCGTGAGGACTGTATACCAGAACCATTCTTAGGACCTCGGCATTAAAGAATTTCCTTTCGACACTCACATATATCTATGATAGAACCACCTCTGAAACACTAATAGAGAATCGCTATTTCCAAGCGCCATTCTCTTAGACTTGCTTACTGGATCAAACTACGGGCCCCGACTGTCGATCTTGTAGACACATAAATTTCCCCTAAGTTGTCCAACATAATGAATGAAAAATGTCATAGAAAATATCTCATAGAATTTATGGAACAGGAAGATCCATAATTTCTTTAAATTTCTGGTTTCAACGAATCACAAAACATACGTCCGAGAAGCATCAGTATCATCCAACATCTCCTTACCCGTGTCCATTTAAAGGAAGATCATATTTCGCTACATTTCGCCTTATTTATCTGTTCATCATATCCACCTCGGTAATAGTGTTTCATCAGAGTACTAACAGAGTTTTCTCATCAACTCTGAGTCGCCGCATTGGTCTTACTAACTACACCCTTGTGTTGTGCCCTTGTAACCATGAGTGCACTGTACTCATGGCTCACTATTTTGGCATCAGAGCTATCTAGGTTTTTTTTTTAACATTTAATGATTTTTCAAGTTCTTGCCAAGCTGTAACTTACCACAGGAAAATTAATATACTTATTATTTTTCACCATTCACTTTATTTAGCAGTGTCGAATACAGCATGAATATGTAACTAAAGATAAATAAAAATAAATAGAAAGAAAAATAATGAAACAAGAAAATAGCAGATCACATTGTTCTTAAAATATCACAAAATCATAACTGCCTTACCCGAAACGACATCCCAAAATAATGACTGACTATATGACTTTAAAAATGAGGAGACTAAACAAATAACACTTTTCCATCTCAATGTTCCATTGCATTAGAATTCTTTGTAATAGAAAGTGTTTTTACTATTGTTATTTCGATGTTTTACATTTGGTTCGTTTGGAGGAAAGCACCAGGAAATCATCTTTCCTTTCTTTTCTTTGAATTGTTTTATGGTAATAATGACTTCTCAAGAAGAACTTAAGAACATCAGAATTAGAAATCAATGTCCTATTGCATTGCATAGCAGCATTGCCTCGTTGATGTAGTTTTACATTGTTGTATGTTGCATTGCATTGTTGCCTGTTGTATTACATTGCTTAACATCGAGATAATTTAGATTACACGCAGTATTTGATAGACAAAAGAAATGAGATGTAGTAAAACTGACTCCCCCAGGTTAAGGTAAATCATAAAATTTTCCACTGAAGTATTACTGTCGACATCTGATACTTTTTAAACGTATTTACAGAAAAAAATGACTAAACAGTATGGGAGAAATTGTTCATAATTCATGACGAACAGAAATGGCAAATATAAGATGTCGCGAAGAAATAAAATTGATTCCTCAGGCACTCGTGTTAAATATTGCAGTATCGGCCGTATAGGATTCTGTTAATAAATAAGTATACTGTATAAAATGTTTTAAACCTTATTATTATCATGTTTAAAAGACAAATAAGTTATTTATTTAAGAAGAAATATGAAATATAAAGATTACCTAAAATATATTTTGAATTTGTATTCGTAAATCAATTTCATGTATAAATAATTTTTTTATCCAACCCAGACCTTATATACAAACATGATGTACTCAATTAGATGGAAAGCATACATGTGAACTACTGAATGTGGTTTCTACCTTATTATTAATTAAAGTTTAAAGCTATGAGACTATTTTACGCATCTAAAGAAACAAAATAATAAAAAATATTTGTGTAGATATATAAAAGTCTTGGAAGGTGATGGTGGATTTCTTCTCGACTAACCTCAGAAACTCATCCTTGATCCTCTGAAGAGAAGAATTGAATAATTTGTTAACGTTAACAACGCACTCTAGAGGCGATATTGTGAACTAATTTGGAGAAGAAGCCGGGAGCGATTTGTGGTTCTTTATACTAGAGTTGGTAACGAAGGGTCAAAGACGTGCGTATAGTGTATCGAAAGGCCAAGGTTGAGTGAAATGTGTATCGGAACGAAAGGCTAGCTTTGTGTGGAATTTACGAATTAGTATTGGAGTATTCTATGGCTTATGATGTGTTAGTCATATTATATATTACTGCATTTATTGAGCAATACGAAGAATTATTGGTTGAAGTCGACAGTGAATTCAGAGAAATCGCTAAGCACGAAAAATCTGTCCTTGTGGGAGTTATGAAACCACTTGCTAGGAAAGTTGTTACATCGGGAAGCCATGTTGGGTAAAGTATTCAAGTGCAGCATTAATCTGAGTTTTGTGCTTAATTTTTGATATTCCGGGAACTTTAATATTCGTAAGCCACAGTTTGGGAAATCCACTATTTCATGAATCAGTTAGTGGTATCTGGAATAGTTGTGTTGAATTATTGTCTGATGATAAATTAAGATCACTTTAGATTCTATTTCAGTGGGAGAGGGAAGGGAATTTGCTGTTTTGGAATTTCCTGGAATATTTCGCGAATCCGCACATTTTCGTAATTCGGGATTATCTGAACCCAGGGTCATTATTTCGTGGGCTATAACTAAATATTTATTTGTTCCTGACGTATAAAACGAACGAGTGTTAACTCTGATTGGTTGACCTGATAATAGAATAGAGGTCTGACTAGTGTGTGTGTGCTATCAAGTTGTTAGATAAATTCTTCTTGTATTACTATATATTATTGTTCTAGTTGTTTGCAAAGTACATAAATCAATTCGATGGAAGTTTTCCATTTGCTTGAATGTGTTAATAATTTATACGAAGACAGTTTCTCGTTGTTGAACTTATTATATGTTGAGTTCTGGTTATTATTGGTATAAAGCATTAAGTGAATTCCATTCTTTTTATTTCTGAGAAATCATTATTACACTAGTACATAAGAATTCTTTTGGAGGGAATTATTGGGTGCTAGTGTGTACGGTGTATGGTAACACGCGAGCCTAAAGTGTGTGTGTGTATGAGGATGAAGGGGAAACGACGATTGGATTCCTGCTGTGTTATCGATATGTGGGGCTCCGAGCCGAGTCCTAGCCATAATGATTCTGAACCTCTTAATTAGATATTATTTGGTAAGACTGACTAGATTATAGAAATTAATTTCGTTGTGTCTTTTTCTGACATCAAAATTTTCTGGTCTAGCCACACTTCTATCTGGATCTTCGGATCGGCAGGCAATAAGAGGAAAGGGACATTACAGTAGGCAACAAGAGTCCCAACAAGAGTTTAAAAAAAATACTGTGACTTTTTATTTAATTAGGGAGTTTTTAGTGATCACTCTGCTCACAGTAACTACATTGATTTTTTCAACAACAAGAAAATTCACAAGAAATTAAATACAACATAAAAACTAAGCCTGTTCACACATTGGCTTTCTTCGTGTGTTTTTCTGTTAACATTTTCTTAACATAGCCATTAATATCTGCTATTTTGTATCTAAAGAACATAAATAAAATAAAGATTCAGTGTCACCACTTTCTAATGGCTGAAAAGTCCTCCGCTCGATTAAGAATTAGATCATGTTCGGAGAGAGATGTGTACAGAAAATTATAAAACCCAAACAAGTTCAAGGTAAGCAAAATGCAGATAATTCACAGTAATCTGTCACTCAAGCTACAGGAAAACTCTTGGTCACAGATATCTATGTACTAACAAGAAGGGAAGAGAAATATTATTAACACGATGGCTACAAGAGTACAGACAAATAATGTTGTAACTCGTGTGATTTTCATAGAACTGAAATTCCGCTTTATATAAGCCTAAAGATGGTAGTGATATTGTTATATTTCGTTCGATGTTTTTGGGTAATTTATATTTCCGCTTTGGGTAAGTTTCCGTCTAATAAAAGTTTCTTTTTGAGAAAGTATACAAAAATGTAAACAATATATAGTAAGTTACCAACTGACTTTGTGGAATGAGGATAACTAGAAAAAATGTAATTTACTGACGGTACTTGTTTTGCAGTTCCACAAAACGTTTTGTACATTCATTTTTTAAATTAAAGTTCAACTACAAACCAAAGTCTTCTAAGTGTAGAATTTAGTAAGATATAATCGACAGAAAAATACAAAAAAATTCCAATGAAGAGCTTCTAGTATTCATTGTTTTTAGAAAGACTGTAACGTAAGCGGAACTGATATAGAGTTATGCAAACTGATTCTTGTAAAGTTTGACTTTTGTACATCAAAGATAAGTTTAAGAGAATCTAAAGTGTAGTCTAATATACCAAACACCTTATTACCTTGAGTATAGATGTTGGATCACCTAAAATGAACACTATGCGTTTTGTAGTGTGAATTTGTCGACTTGTGAAACCTAATGAAAGTATAAAGGAAAAAGACATGATGTTTTATTTTAATATAGCTACTTACAATATTTCCTTGGAGAAGTGAAAATAGCAACCACGCTCTATTTAAAATATTCCTGTCTGTACTAAGGAAAGGATATTTAAATTTTATTTTTATTTAGGCCTTTAGGTAACTTTGGCTCAAATAAATGATGATGGGGTACTTGGTGGAATGAAAAGAGTGGAAGAATCCACAAAGTCCACCCGGTATCGAACCGGAGCCCCCACGCACCAGAGGTGAGCGCTCTAACCCTGATCCACTGCGGCGCAGAAAGGATATGTATTTTGACGTCTGAATATGTTTATTTTGGTTTAATTAATTATCCAAATGTGTATATTAATATTTGCTAAATAAATTATCCTAGCACTTAAACCAAGTTTTGTCCAAGTTTCCTTTGTCTGTGTTGAGGGCAGGAAGTACAAGTCTTTCACTCTTTTGACAATATTTGTATCAAAATCATGGACGATTCGAGAATAATTTGAAATATATGTTCGAACAATACAGCATTATTGCCCTCTAAAACAACTGAAAAGTCTTTCACAGGTTTTAAAAGTAATTATTTCGACCACTGAAGTATTTCTGAAGTCTTGAAAATAACTTCCGAATGTTACTAGAGTTTTATTGACATGATAAAGAGAAACCTGATAGCAAAGGTTGAAAGAAACACGTACGAGACATAAAAACATCTTATCACGTTTCATATTTCTGTATGCATTTAAGAGAGGCGAAACACAGTAGAACTTGTTCTCGCACTATCGATCATTCTGATAGAGATATTAATAAAGCCATCAATGAATCGTGCTGCATTACATCAGAAATCCTGACACAGATAGGAGAAGTTTGGACAAAATTGTTTTCCATTCTTGGATAATTTACTAAGGAATAATTAATACACACAGCATTTAAGAGGACTTTAACATTCTCAATCAAATATCAATGAATTTCTTTATATTATCTTTATTAACCAAATAAAAGAAAGTTACCTTCAC
>JAGDQP010076879.1:0-10008 GCA_022664845.1 Lepisma saccharinum
TATTTTTTTTATAAACTGTAATGCGTACCACCTAACCACCTTCCGCGTACCATAGTTTGAAAACCCCAGCTCTACAAAATACAATTCATGGCCAACCAATTACTCTTATAGCTGCCAAATGATATGAGCTATCGGAAAGAGTTTCCTCTAAAAGTTGTTTAAAATTTACAGCTTGTTTCAAAGGGAGCAAAATCAACCTCTGTTGTCAACTAAAATTTTGCATTTTTTTTTTTTTTTTTTTTTTAATTAACTGCTTTTTGGAAGAGGCAAAAACGTAGGAGGATTAACAGCAATTTATCTTAATTTACTTTTGTTAACGTTCAGCTTTAACATAGTGATTATAATTACTTGATTAATTTTTTACACAGAGGTAGGTCCCTGGCCATTGCTTCCATTACATGGAGATGACGTCTTAACGAAAGACCTTTGATAGAAGGTATGTTCTATAAATCCCCACCGGGAATCGAATCCCGGACCCCTTGAAAGCAAGGTGACCCAGCCGAAGCACAAAAGCTTTTGTTGAGAATAATACGTCTTGTTGAACAAGTTCACTAATATTTCTTCAAGGTGTTCAGGATATCTCGCTCTCATCCCTTCAACTATTTCCAAAGAAAGCAATTAAAACACTTGATTATCGATACACAAGAAATTTCTGAATTGTTTACAATGATAAAAACACAAAGAACTGTGTACATACAAGGACTGAGAAATTGACATAACAATAGGAACTCATTTTATGACCATTTACACTGCTCTCTTATGGGCAGTGACAGATTCAATTAACGATTCTGAATTGAATATTTTCTCTGTCTCGTTCTGTTCCCACGTCTCCGAATATTTCCACTTCAATATAAAGTTAATGTGCTTTACACAAGAAAAAAAAAATGCACTTGTATCATTCATCGTATTCACACAATGCTAACAATATTGACACCGAAACACGTACTGCCATTACTTTCAGATTAGCAACACAAATTCTGAAAACACACAAAGCTCTCATTAACTGTTTGGTATGTCACAAGTTTCAAATTAATTTTCACACATCATTCTACCTTCCGCTTATGAAATGAAACATGTTATGATGCGTTACGTGATCGATATTCATAGGAACATGGTACGCGAGTAAAACTTTAGTATTTACATTTGAAAATTTAGTAGGAATCCTCCACAACTCCACTTATTGATTTATTGTCTAATCACTTAGAAACTAAGTCCCATTTACAAGTGGCATGGTGAACAGATGGTGGTTTGCCATTACCTTCCATCAGATGAGGATGACGTCCTAAGGACGGGTCTTACAGTTTAACGTAGCTCTGAATCACTTATGTCCCGACCGGAAATCGAATCCGGTACCCCCTTGGTTAGAAGACAGCGAGCGTTACCTCTCAGCCACAGGAGACACATCCTCCCAATTTTGGCTTTTCACTCTCCACTTCCTAAACCGCTAAAATCATGGCAGAACCCCTGTACGTGTATATCCTCCGTGAACTTCTTGCAGTGAATAATGTAGTCAGCCCCAAAAGTTGTACCCAGTCGTAAAATTATAGATCGATTTGGGAAGGGTTTTTTTGTGTGTGTGTAACTTACAGGAAATCACATTCCCTAAGTTAAATGAAACCATACTCGAATCGGTCTATCCATTCCAACGTTATTCGAAGAAGAAATCTTACGACTGGGTAGAAATTTTTGGCGTCGACTGTACTTTTTTTTTTTTTTTTTTTTCCCATATGAACACTGACGTTTCGATCTCGATTAAGACCTTTATCAAAGGTAAACCACGAAAGAAGATAAAGAAACTGAATATTCTAAAACCCAAAGCATGGTTTAAGTACGGAGCAATCAGCTAACTGAATAAAAAATTTAAAAACAGTTTTGATTTCTACGATAGCTTTCTTTCGATCTTCGGTATCTTTTTTCGTCTTTTAGGTTTTGATAAAGTCTCTGTTTGGATCAGAACGGCAAGATTTATCTAAAAAAGTGTACATTGCTCACTACAAGAAATGTACGTTGTCCACTACAAGCCATAGATGCCTAAAGGCTGTAAATAAAATTCAAATTCATTTACCAACAAGAAACACTATCTCTTCGTTCATAAAAGCACAAAATCTTTCTGTAATTGTTGGATCTCTGTTATGCAAAGAACATTAACGTAACTGTGGAACATTTATGATAATTCGTTGTAGAACGCGTATTAGAAATAAACTGTGAACTACATTATGGAAACGATACTTGGGAATTATTCCGTAGTCATGGATTTTTGCCTAACTATTTTTTCACAATCTTTGGATTTGAATTTATTTTTAAGGCCTTTAGGCAACTTTGGCTCAGGCCGGATGGAGAACTCGTGGTATGAAGAAAGTGGGAGGAAACGGGAAACGCCGAGAAAACCCATGCATACGGTGTTTGTCCACCACAAAGCCCACATGGCATGAGCAGGCTTTGAACCGACGACCCGCAGCGCCAGAGGTGAGGCAGCGCTCTAACCAACTGAGCCCCCATCCCCTCCTTATTCTTTGAATTGAACTTAAGGTCACCTCATATTATCCAACGGCTAATGCCCTTGCCATCAGTGAGAGAGGTCGCGGGTTCGGTATCTAGAAAAAAAAAAAAAAAAAAAAAAACTTCAAGAAAGTCACTCCTGATAACAAAAGTCAGCGAATACGTCAAATACTCCAAACAGACTAGCAATATTTAAGAGCGAAATTTATCAGAGTATTTTCTTAATTTTCAGTTTTGAATTTAAAACTGCAGTATTAAACAAGGAACGAAAGCCAATAACCGCTAATGTAAAAGGCATGTAATTTTACTAATCGGTGAACGAAAACAAATATTGTAAAATTTAAGATGTAAATTAATGCCAATACGTTTTCACACTTACTTTTTTAGGTCCATTATTCAAAAACAAAATACAGTTAACGAAGTAATTATTTTCATGTGCTGTAGCCTGTAGACCCCCCGGGAATGAACAGCGTTAGAAGCTGCAGAATCATTTCAGGAATTCACACGAACACTTTTGGGAAAGCAAGAATTCCTCGAAGTATCTTGATCTTAGTCACAAGTTAAAACGGAACCAACAATGATGATACAGATTACAGACATATCAGATAACAGTCCTTTGTGTTGATATAAAACAAACAAAAAGCAGGAAAATCTATTAGTTTCAATGAAGCAACTACAAGGCATCACTAACAAAATGAACTGCAAGAAATACAAATCATAATATCAGATAAGATAAATATGAGAATACAAATGTCCAAATCAAAATAAATAAATTATGGAGCTAAAAACCTCGTAACCCTAAAGAAAAGAAAAATACATGTACAATAGAATAGAATAAATTATTCTTACAAATAGTGATAAAGTGTAATTTATAATTATTTCGGTCAAGGTCAACATACCTTTCAAAGGGCTTTACTTTCAACTAAACAATGTTCCGTGTTTCATCCCATAGTAGCGATTTTACATACGAATTATATCTACGTAAGCAATTATAATAGTAAAAATACAAGGTGAACCAAAAGTCTCGTCACAGCCGCCTTCTTTTTAAGCAGTGAAAGATGTTTATTGTACTGTACGACCAATATCATCAACCTGAAAGCGGTCATGTTGAATCATCTTGATTTTTAAATGGAAAAAGGGTCACACATTGAATCAACCAGGACTGACATTTCTACCCAAAGTTCAATGACATGAAGTCAGTTTTAGCGAAACTGTAGCAATCCTGTACGACTGTACAGCATGTGAAATTGATTCGCAATAGTTGGAGCTACAAGAAAGGAAGTTTCCTGACTAGGCTTGATAAGTCCATATTAATTGCACGTGTCTAATAAAAACACAAAGTTACAGCAAGTTGACGTCACTAATGTGTTTTGAAGTCCAGTCCAAATCATAACAAGACGCTTTTTTCATAAAAGGGTTTCAAGATTCAATATGGCCGCCTTCCAAATGGTGGGCAAACGGACATTCTATCCACAGAGTGACGCCCAGTACTCGCTAATAATTTAATTCAGCTGGGAATTATCAAGTATTAGTACGTATGTTTCTGGTCTAAAAGTCAAGCAGTGCTGGTACATAACGATAAACTGGACATACCTCTTTCACACATGATCTCATTTCTGTGCCCTGAGATAACATATCATGTTAAAAAGCAGTTGAATGTAGAAAAATCAAGCCAATACATCACCAGGAGTTGAAATGCAAGCATGCAAGAGGATCCGTGTGATATATATGTATAAATAAAACCTTTAACAAAACTCACTCATTCAATTTAACGTCTTGTTTGTTTTCCTGTAGCTGTATTCCTGACAATATGAACATGGGACCCCACCACGCTAACGCTCCGGTTACGAAGGCCACACATGTGAAACCTGCAGTGGAGAGCATAAAGCTTGGACTGCGAAAGAAATGAAACAAAATAAATTAGTATCGACATACCATTAGTATCAATGTAACTTATTATCTACCCACTGCAATTTTCTTCGCTACTATAAACTTCATCTGTGCTTGATACATGGTGTCTACCTTTCTGCATATTCGATGAAACTGGTTAGAAACTTTCAGTAGGACTAACGATTACTCTTGAAAAAAATGAGGAATTTTTGTGTATGTACAGCTCAACTTCAAAACACATTTTAATCCAAATACTTCTGGATAGAGAATGGCCAGTTACCATGAATTCATACCATGTACCATTAATTTGAAACATTTTTCTTATTACAAACAAAATAATAATTAATAATTAGCCTACTAAAACAAACCCCGACTTAAAACAAAGTTGCCTAAACACAATAAATAAAATTAATCCAAATTCAATTACTGCCGAAAATATACATATTAAAGTTAAAAGTAATTTCGAAACTTAATGTACATAAGCACATTTGCCTACTGAGAAGAAAAAAAAAAAGTCGACATGCATGACTAGAGTAGTGAAGGGAAACACAGCACCAATTAGAAGTATTGTTGATGGCTCTCATGCCTCGGAGTGTCCACATCCGTAATCACAACAAGTCTGGGTCCCTGAAAGGTTTCTTACAAAAAGTATTTTAAGAGCCTCAATTCTGTAATCTTCAATTTACCAGTTTAATAAAGATTCCTTCTTCTACATGTTTATACAGTGGACATTCATAAAGTGAAGATTTAACTTTAAAAAAAAAATCAAGGTTTCTGCTTGAATTCTAGACACTTTCTAGGTTTTCCAGATCCAAAATTAATTTTCAGGCTAATTCCAGGTCAGTATACATCCTGTTGACCGCCCCGTTTATCTAGTAATTAGCGTTGCTGACTACTGATTGTGGGGTCCCGGGTTCGATTCCAGGCGTTGCCAAGAATTTTTTCTAATGCGTGTGGGGTCTGGAACGGCGCCCAGCCAGCATCGTGATACAATTGGGGAGCTGCTATGAACAAAAGATAGTGGCGATCACAGTGAGAGAGAGAGCTTAGGCTCTCCTCTCCCAACCCGTCTGATCTGCGTGGGAGCAGTAGACCACAACTCCTCCCTCCGGGAGATGCCTCATCCAGTAGTGGATCAAATATGGCTGTGATTGATTATTTATACACCCTGTTAATATTAGAGAACGTAAACTCCACAGTTCATGGAGAAAATTCGCAAAATGTGAAGATCCAACTAATCAGTCTGTTTTACGGTAAGCCGAACGTCGCGTCGGTCTTTTGACCCCTTGTATGTGGAGATTGAAGCAATATCAATCCAAGTGGAAAATTACTTTTTCTTGATCCGGTGTGAGCAATCACTCCACATTTGGAACCATCCTGTTAATTTTGATTTTCAAGGTTTCAGACATTAGCATTTGCCTCGGTTCATTTTCTTTTCTTTTTGTTTGTATTCTCGAATTTTATGCATTCTTTATTAGAAAACACAGGAAACGCCCAGCGAACGTCTTATGAAATTACGTAAGCAAACCAAGGGTGTACATCACCAAGGCAAGAATAACGTGTCATTAAGACTCAACTACAAATTATAAATGCAAACACTCGTTGACAGGAATATATATATGGTTTACAAAATTATACACGTCATTTACATATAACTGACTAATGTGCTTATCAAATATTCTATACATTGTTGCAACATGAAATGAAGGAGGGAGTACGAAGTAACCACTTTTTGAGTACTTACTTTTTGACCAAAGCTTTGATGTCGCTAATATATGAGGTAGGCACGAGCTGCTGATGACCTTCACTCTCCCCTCGTGGCGGGTCGTGCATCAAACACAAAATAAGAAGAACGGCTATTCCACCCATAACAGGAGTTACACGGAGACCCCACTGCCACGCCCCCGTTGCCTTTGCAGTCTCAGAACCAATAATGTAGCCTAGACCACTGAAAAGATAGTAAAAAGAAGTCGCAAAAATTAATAGTACTTCATAAGGATATGGTTAAAATTATTTCAAATTGTTTGCTCTTAACATTAATTTTATTCGTGTTAAAACTGTTAATTCAAGTGAAGGTTGGGAATCACACACAAAAAAAGGTACAGTCTGCGCCAAAAGTAAGTACCCAGTGGTAAAATTTCTTCTACGAATAACTTTGGAATGGAGAGATCGATCTGAGTGCGAATTCCTTAAATTTTAAAATATGTAATTTTCTGTAAGGTACAGAAAATTATACTAAAAATCGGTCTACCCATTTTAAACTTATTCGGAGAAAAAAATTCTGGGTAAAAGCTTTTAGGACTGATTGTACACTCCCATTCATGGAAAACAGTCTACACAAGACGTCTAAAAGTGATAATCTCGCAAAACTGGCAGAGTACAACATATAGAACGTTTACTTTAGATCTGTATCAAATACTGGATTGGTATTGTCATATTATGTAACTTGTCGGACAGAAAAAAGTGTAGCTATCGGCCAATTTATATTAATCTGAGTGTACAAAATATTAACTGAACAACAACTGTCTTAGAATCGCATATAAACTACAGTAAGCGCTCTTTAATCCGGCTTCTTCGGTCCGAGACCGAACGAGCCGCTCCCGCTCGGAGTTTTTCGAGTGAATTCGGGCGTTTGATCACCATTTTTTAAAGACTTTTTTAAACAGTAACGCTCAAGTGTATTTTTTCTTGCCACCGAGCAGATTATTTCATGTACAAGTTGTTTTAAATATCATTGTACTGTACAGTATTAATTTTTCTTTGGTATTCCCGTTAAAACTATATTGACGTTCCCTAATCCGGCACGGCCGTGGTCCCGAACGTGCCGGATTAAAGAGCGCCTACTGTATTCGGAAACAAATGAGCGGTGCGATTCTACTAAATCGGTAAGGCTCCAAATGTCAAATTTACCATTAGCTCTACATTATGACCTGGGCTTTAGTTTCAATAGAGCACTTATTTCCTGCCATGTTACGCATACTTGCTAGGATATATATTTTATGGCACGGACAAAGCTGGAATATTAGGTTCTCCATTGTTAGCAATGGGGCGTGCTATGGACCTGAAAAAAGACAGCTTCTGCCAACAGTTGGAACACTGCAATGCTTTTTAAGTTTTTTATCATTAAATATTTTTTTTTTTTTAAATATGTAAAATGCATTCATACAGTCATTTAATAAAAGTGTGTGTACAATTAGAGAATATAGAAATACAACAAGATTGCATAAGAAAATAGTGTTACAAAAAGGCTTTCCGAGTAATGTATTCTTCAAGTGAGAGTTTATTCTTTGAAACGAACACTTTCTCATTTGAAACATTACTCAAAAAGCTTCATGCATATATGTTAATAAAGTACTGACTAGAAATGTACATACTAATGTATTGTTAATAGCTGGAGATAAAAGTATGAATATATTAAAAGATAAATGAATAAATACTAATATTAATACCTAAAGTTACGATACAAATGCTGTTAATATTATTAGTGTACCGAAATAGAAAAAGGCTTTAAAATCAACCTGATCAAGAACTACTTTTGGAAACAGATTAACATATCTTACATTACTACACAAACTCATACACCTGAAAACAACCGCATCTCCATGATTATTACTCCAATTTCTAGAGATGGGCGCGATAAGTCTCGTCTCGTCTCGTCTCGCAAACAAGACGAGACCTCAGATATGGTGGCACGACAAGAATGCAAGACGAGACTTAATCAAGTCGTTCCCGCGAGATGTTTCGCGTTCTCGTCATAATCTAAGCAATATCCCTACGGAATTATATAAGCAACATATACACGTATACCAAATCATACGGAGAGATATCCACGACTGATTTCTCAAACATTTATACGATTCAGCAAAAAAGAAGGAGTTGGGGTCTTATTTGCTAAATATAGTGTAAATAGGGGTAAAATGGCCTTATTTCACGAAAGTGACAAAATTATATTGACCTTGCGATCGTTTTTGTGTGTTCTGGATATTTTTACCTCAACTGTGATTTAACTTTTGGTTAAATCCAACGCTTGTTGGTGTACCTTTCCACTAAATGCGAAGGTAAACCATCAATCGTTGAGATCAAAATATCAAAATTAAAAACACACTGTAACACCATCTAGTAAATCCAACTTTATCATGAAAGAGGTCCCTTGCCTGGTATCATAAGCCGTCACTGGTCATTATACCTTAATACAGTTTTATTATTATTGTTACCGTAATTATTATTATTAATGTATTTATTGCACAACTTGCAAAGCACATCATTACTCGAAAATTTTCATTTTTTTTTTTTTTTTTTTTTTAATTTTGAAACTGAAAATTGAAAATTTTATTCGAAACGTACTGGAATACAATTGCATTATGAATTGAGAATCAGCATTCGGTTTTTCTCCGAAACTCCAGGAGATCTCCCATCCCAGTCCTGATGCTGCTCCCCAACCACCAAAAAAATAAGGTTTACAATTTATTGGAAAACAACTATTATTATTATCAGAAAAAGCGCCCGGTCTTACAACAGACGGATTTCATTTTTAAAATGGTAGGAATAAGAGAACAAAATTCAGGCCCTGAATTTGCGAAAACTCTCCCGTGAGATGTGAGACGAGCTCTCAAATATTTTTGCCAGACACAAGACGTATACATAGGCTTTTGAAACTACGAGACGAGACGAGACTTTCTTCGCTTCTCGTCTCGTCTCGAGCTAATCCCAACCAATTTATCTTAAAAGGGAGTCAGATTGGTCTCCGAAAAGTTAGAAGCATTCGTTCCTTTAAAGTAGTGGTTAAAACCCCAAGAAGACGTCTTAAGCTTTCTGTGTTATTTCTAAACCCGGTTTTCGCTAAATAAGATTAATTCTAAAAATATAGTTAAAAAAGATATTTTTTAAAAAAACACGCTTTTTTAAGATGGACTAAAAAGTAAAATATAGTAAATTGAATTAATCTTATGAATCGGAAAATGAAAGCGTGGGTGCTCTCGCTTACCTTATCATAAAATCATAATATCTAAGAGCACCCACGCTTTTATTTTCCGATTCATGAGATTAATTCAATTTATTAGTTTTTACTTTTTAGTCCATCTTAAAAAAAGAGTGTTTTTAAACCCTTTTTTAATTATTTTTATGTATAATAGATGAAGATTAAACCCCCTGCGATACAGGCAACCCAAACTTCACAAAATAGTTGCGGTGTTGCATACATTTAAGGATGATTTTAAATTATTTTAATTAATTAATTACAATTAACTGGATTATTTTGTTGTATTGTATTGTCATCAGAAGCAAGCAAGTTTATAAAATTTCACAGAAATCGGATGATGGGAAGTGAGTTAAAAATTAATTACAAGATTTCTACCCGAGATGATTACAGAGCCCTTTTTATCTTTTATTTATGATTCTTAATTTTTAAAGTGAGTTACGCACTACGTAACTACAAGTCTTCTGTAGTTGAACTGGTAGTATTCAAGCGAAAACAATACTTTCAATATGCGTACCAATACGCAATAGAGAAACAAGCAGTAATACATACAACGAAAACAATATAAGCTGATAATTTATCTTTCTTTTATTAAAAAGGTTCACACGTGATACTTTACTAACTTACTATCTGATAAGTTTTTA
>JAGDQP010076880.1:0-10008 GCA_022664845.1 Lepisma saccharinum
TCTAGGTCTTTTACGTGAACAGATAACCATTTGGCATAATGTTGATGTTCAATCAGAAAAAAACAGGGCAACATAGACTTGAGACATCCCGTGAAGAGGTCATACAAACCTTCAAGGATAGATCCAACAAAACTCCGCTCCGCAGTCACTTTGATTTCTCTTGCTTATCTGAACTGCACTGCTTACGAAGAAGCAGATGGACGTGTTATCATGCACTCAGGAGATGCTGTTCTTCACGGGGCAAGACAGTCATCATAAGAACCGTTGATACAGACGTTTTGGGCCTTGAACACCAATGGGTTTCATTTGGATCTGGACACAAACAAAGGTACATTCCAATTCAGGTCAGTGCCTTGATCCCCTAGCGGAAATACCTAGTCCAGAGAATTGGGGTTGGGTTGGTGACGGCAACAATTGGCAGGTGAAATAGACATCTCTTCCTCAAATCTGGCAGGGCTGTCGTGATCTTGTGAAGTGTGGATGTAAAGCAGGTTGCTCTTCGAAATACAGCTGCCGACGCTCCATGGGGGAATGCGTGTCTCTTCTATGTGCTAACTGCAAGAACTGCTCCAACATGATGAGGTAGGTTTGACTTTTTCAAACTGTACATGTTTTAATCTCGGACCGCGAAAAGATCAGCTTTATTAATAATATAAACATAAAATAAGTAGTTGTAACTGCACTGCAATGGTTTGGAATGATCTTGCCACAAATACATTCTTGGATTGAAATTTCATTTCTTGTTTTATTTCTTGATATCCAGTTACAGTATATTGTCTTTCCAATTTCAAGCCGTTAGCTGTTCTAGAAATATGAAATATTTGCCATGATGGATAAATAAGTGAATTAATTAATTAGGCTGTACGTCTTCTTGTATATACTGTATTAAAACGGAACTAATACGCTGCAACTATGTTTGCAGCCGTCAAGATTTGGATAAGCCAGAAGGAACTCATATGGACACGGATGACATCGATAAATAGAACCCAATTACTGATTGGAGATCTTTAATATATCACATAAAAACATGTATTGTATAAAATGTAAACTAAACAGGTACGTTAGAATATCGATGTAATTTAGTTGCAATGTTAGTTTTCTTATGAAAAAGAAGTTTTTTTATTTTTAAAGAATTATGAAATATTCACCTTAAAACACCGAATCACAATATATTTGTCATAGGTTTTCCCACCTACCAAACAGATCTGCTTCGGAGTAAAAGCCACATTCCCTTAAGCAAGGTGAACAAAAATAGCTTCCCTTTTGTTGGCATGTAATAATCCAATATTCCTTCCGTCCCACGTTTTCTAAAAAGAAAAAGTTTTTTTTAATTGGTTTTCTTCGTCTTCTGTTACAAATTGGACACGATATGCATCAATGATACCCACATCGGAATCTGCGTTCCATTATCTTTGCAATGAGGTATGCTCACCTGAGTGTCATTTTTCTCCCTTCAAATTCTTAATACAGGAAGTTACGCAATCATTTTTTTTTATCTTGTATTGCACCAATCTTTGTGATTGTTGAATATATTTGACATGAATGTGTATGGTATATTTTGGTGTTTTCTTTTTGTTGGCGTATGATAAATGTCAGTGTTGCCAGCTTCCCACGTTTTTCAGAAAAAAAAATGAATTTTTTATTAAAATTTCATCTTCGTTTGTCGTCTTCTTCTACAGATAAGGCACGATGGGCATAAATGTTACCTCGTCGGAGAAATAATAGACGATTTTATGACGTTTAAAATGATATATCGTTTATTAAAATCGGTTTAAAGATTATTGAGCAGTTGGCACTTGTACTAATAGCATCCCACTTGAAAGAACGGATTCCAGCAACCCGACTTTTCTCCAAAAGACCAGAGGCTAGAATAAATTACGTAACAATTGGCATTCGTTATTTTTATGATTTATGTGCATCATTGACTACGAAAACGCTGGATGCCAGAAAAATATACATTGGGGCAGTGTCCGATTCGTACAATTTCCAGAGAAGGGGAAAATTTCTCAGAACGTAGAAAACCGTATTTTATATCCGTTGATATCCCAGGCTTGGGGGATATTTAGGAAACAGAGCCAGGGAAGATTTTCGCAGAGAGAGGGAAATCCCAACCATCCCCCTCTTCAAATCGAATACTGCATTGGGGGCCAACAACCGCTCCCCTGTAACGTATTTCTAAATATCTTGAGAACGGATACAGCTACGACTATGATTCTTTTTTTGTTTTCTACCCTTAATAATAAAAAGTCTTTAATCTTGCCCATGTTCAGTTTAGCGATAAAATAATCAGTTTTGCGTTATTTTGCTTTCTTTGTAATTTTAATGCAAGCCAAGTGTTTATTTTTGCTTATAAAATTTTAACGAATGAGAAGTCGAACAGATGTTTCTAATAAAACTTGTAGACAATTTTATAACCTCTAGAACGATGTATTATTTGTTGCATTCTGTTGAAAAATTACTGAGCAGTAGACAGTTATATACTGTCATATTTGAAAGAAGTGCGGATAGCCCCCAAGTCTAGCAAACTGAAGTGTTTGCCTCGAATATGAATTCAAACAATTCTTTGCACAAGCACCTAGTCCATTGCATGTTAAATCGTTTTTCTTACACGTACACTTTTATTTTCACACTGTGTGCCCTTGCATCCACACATTGTCAAATCAATACTACTTTTCGAATGTCTTCCAGAGTCTTCAGCATCGGTCGAAGAATCTCTCCATTCATATTCAAGTCTTGGAATTTGTGTTGGTCTGATGAACTTTAAGTAGTACCGGGCACATAACGCGGGTTCCCATGGTAGATACAGATCTAAGGGATTAACGTTACGGTGTATCTAACACAGTCCGAACAAAAGACTTGCAAACAAAGGACCCATATCACTTTTGACAGCACCTTCATCACTTTTGACAGTCTGTTAGGCACGGTTGACAGGTCGTTAATCCCTTTGACATGATGAAAGGACGTTCCGCCCGAGGGAGTAAGCGTAAGTGAGAATGTGTGTGTGAGCTGCGCAGCTTTCGGCCAGATGGTTTAAGTGTGTTGATGATAAAGTTTGTTCAGTAGTATCCATGGCCGCAACAAACGCAGACAACGCTATTACGTCAGGTGCCAATACTACCTTGACCGATGAGATGTCACCGGCACCGTGTAAGTGTTCAGGACGGTGGGTGGACGAACCGTGTATTCTAAGCTGTATTGAGCAGTGGAAGCGGGCCGCTGCTTGTTATGTATAGGATGCTATACGAACCAACCTAGCCAGCGGGACCATGTAAGTATGGGGTTCCATAGTGTTTTTTTTATTTCCTGATGCATCTCTAGAGGAAATTTACACATTGTATTAAGCCCGTACAAAGGTAATCTTACGTGATGGAGAGACTTTCAACACGTTGTTTAACCTGTATGTGGAAAAACATCCGAACAGTGGTGGTGAACTGAAGAGAAGTTTGATTGGGGTGTGCAGCGTTTGTTGAAAACCCGAATGGGCGACCTTGTAGATTTGTTCATTGCAAACAGTCGGAATGAATCCATCAAATCCAAGTGAGAACTGTATTTGCATGCATCGTTGTAGTGGACTAGTGTAATCACTCTTTTAGTGGACCTCTGTAATCCCCCTACTACTACCTAGTGGACCTATGTATCAAGGGAACCAAGAAAATTTTGTCGCTTTTTGTGGAGGTCTGTATTCAATTGGCCCTCACACCGTGAGTTGAATGCGAATGGAGATCAGGCGAAGGTCAGTTGTTGGTGTGGGTATAGCCAACATACTACCTGGTTGTGGTAGTTCAGTTACACTGTGAATGTGCGGAAGGACACAGTGAACATGGGACCTCCACAGAGCGTCATAAGGGCGTGTATGCTGTACACCTTCAAACGGGTCAAACGCAGCTGCAACGGGGCGGAAGATATGCCAGGCCTTTGGTGAGGGTGTCGTGACTACGCGGACAGTGCAGCGGTAGTTTACCAAGTTTAAGGGCGGTGACGAAACACTCGAAGACGCACCACGTGCAGGAAGACCAACACAGGTACCAAATGAAGATCTTCAGGCAGCATTTGAGGCGAACAGTGGCCAGACATGTGAGGAACTGGGACTACAATTCAGTGTGAGTGGAGAAACCATTCGGCAGCACCTTCATCAACTTGGGAAGCACTGCAAGTTGGGTCGATGGTCCCACATGATTTGACTCCGGGCCAGAAGGCAACGCGAGCAGACACCTGTGTGTCTTTGCTGTCTCTGAGGAAGGAGCCATTTCTGGACAGGGTGTTGTCATGTGATGAGAAGTGGGTCCTGTACGAAGCTCCACGGCGCCGTCATCATTGGTTAGAATACCATGAACCGGTTCCAAAACAGCCGAAACCAGCACTGCATCAGAAGATGGTTCTCCTGTGTGTTTGGTGGATTGCTCGCGGCATCGTGCATCGGGAACTGCTACCAGCTGGTCAGAGCGTCAATGCAATTGTGTACTGTTAGCAGTTGAGCCGTTTTCAAGAAAAACTCTAAACTCTGGAGCCAGCACTTCTGGATCACAAATGGGCCCTCCTGTTACAGGACAACGCTAATCCCTACGTGGCTAGGATGACCCGGGACACCATTCTACGCCTTGAATGGGAAACACTATTGCATCTGCCATACTCCACGGACATTGCACCGTCCGATTTTCACCTGTTGCATTCCTTGGATAATCACCTTAGAGGACGTCCGTTCAAATCTCTAGTAGAGGTGCAAAATGCACTTGATACCTTCTTCGCTTCACGGCCCACCAAGTTCTACCGCGATGGAATCCATGGCCTTCCAGAACGTTGGCAGAAGGTCGTCGATGCTGATGGGGACTATTTTTGATCTTCCAGGTACGCCTTAGGTGACATATCGATGTTCGAAGGTGGTGGGTGAAAAAGCAACAGAACTTTCTTGCTTACCTTATAATTGAACATTGTACTTAGTAGAACTGTGTATGTATTGAACTTAGTATGGCGCAGTGCGCAAGGTGCCGAGGCGAGTATAATGTGGACAAATGCGTGTTGACCACCATAGGTACGTACAAAACAGTCCTATTCAGTATACAGAGTGCAATCTACGCAAAGTGCATAATTGCATGTACGTATAGAATACAGGTATTGTGATTGCTCGACATGTGGAAAGTCATATGAACGATTCTGAACTGTTTCAAAAGCATTATGATCGTTTCGTAGCACAGTGTCATGCCCAGATATTAAAACGACCCTTGTTAAATGTTCGTCAGTTTATAGAGGACCCAGAGTTCAATGCACAATTGATCACTTTAGTACTTCAACAGCACAACCCAGCAGGTTCATGTGTATTATGCGCAAGGCAGTACATTATCGATTTTCAGGTTTTAAGATTTTTCCCAACGAATACATTATTCGTGAATTTTGTCTCGTTTCATGTGGTTCCGCACTGATATTCCATTGCCTCTTGAAATTACCATACGAACGTTCTGATTTAGCTGAGGGTTACAAACGCCAAGCGGATTGGCTTACAAATAATTTGCACGGCTTAGAGTCACACATCCGTCATCTTGTTGCACAATGTTGTAAGATGAGACCCATCTTTTGCTGTAAGGGTCATGAAAAGATGGTTGTATTGCGTAAGATATTTCAGCTGACGAATGTTGTGAACCTGGAAGATCACGCATGTACTGCCTTGCGTACGTTACAGTCTAAAGTTGATATTACCAATTGTACATATCATTAACCAGTGCAAGAGTATGCATGTGAACTGCGTACCTGCATAGTTACAGTGTTGGATGAAATAACAAACGGCAAAGGTGGTGGATGGCATATCCAAATTACAATTGTAACATTTAAAACTAATAATAAATGTATACAACCCAGGATATGAAGGTTAATGTCATTTCTTGAAATCAAACCCAAAACTCATAAGAATTGAGGTAAAAGTTTTTTATTATATTGAAACTACGGTACTACAAAAGGTCTTACATCTAAACTACTCTACTACAATTTACATTTTGGTTGTTCTAGTATTTTACTGACATACAAGTTGATCAATTTATTTTACGTTGGGCGTTGAAGATTCGGAAAATATATGTATGATTGATTTTGTGTAGATTGTGTAATACCTTATGTAGAGCATACAGTTCAGACAGAAAGGATCGGATACGGGCAGCTAAAATGGGGATGCGGCGTTGGACAAACACTTCGTACGACCAACAGCCTCTCAAGCAGCAAGAACCGGCGTACGACCAACACCCCAGGGCAAAATCCTGTGTTGGTTCAACGCCGGTACTTCGGGAGTGTAGTACCGGCGTTGGACCAACACGGCGTTCGACCAACACAGGATTTTGCCCTGGTGTAAAAAAATAATTTAAGATAATATTTTTATTATGTTTTTAGGTTTTATATATCTAGGGCGTTGTCAATTTTATTGTTGGTCCAACGCCGTGTTGGCCTTACGCGGTGCCAATCCATGATACAGTTTTTTACAAAAATTATTATTTCACAATTACTTCATTATTATCAAGATTTGTGTTTTACCGTGTTGGTCGTACGCCGGATATTATTGTTGGTCTAACGCCGTGTTGGTCCAACGCAGTCGTTTCCGTGTTGGTTCTACGCCGTGTTGGTCCTACGCATGTAACCCGCTAAAATGGCATGTGCGTGCTCACTAGCGTACATAAGCGGTGTATAACGAGCATGAAGTATACCACACGGTTTGTTTAAACGTGTCGCGAGCTAGACACAGATTCTAACTGTTTGTGTTGGTGGCTAGTCACAATTGGTAACCCGTATACGACATAAAGCACTTAGGTACTAACCTTGTACACAACCAGCGCCCAGCTTGTTTGGCTACACTGATATGCAACTATGGAATAGTACCACGTGTACCTTTAAAATCGTAAATCAAGCGTGTGAAAATCACGGCTCCCTTCCATTACGAAAAAAGTACTTTTCGTACTAATGTAGACCGCATTACGAATAGTACAAAATATGTTCGAAGTTTGTTACTGTTCGGATCAAAGCAATTACACGTATACGACATACACCCGTTTGCTAAGGTGCACCACATTATTACAGACGATATGGGTATGTCACTATGGTGTCCACGACAAGTGTGGATGTATACAAACCTGGAGGCTATTTGGTTGATTATGGAAAAAGCCTATTTATGTCATAACATGAACTTGATAAAAGGTGTTGTGATGGTTAAAGTTTTTATCTGGGTGCCTTCTACGAGAGGAACGTAATATAGAGGGTTTTATTGCACACGGACAGCAGTGGGCCTATAGTTCATTAATATTGATTTTCACTACTTGAACCTTTATTACTAGTTGGTTATAGCCACTTCATGTAAAGAATAGCCGGTCTGCGGCGGTAGGCTATCGACTCAACGGTCCCGGGTTCGAGTCCCGGCAGGGGCATGGGTGTGGATTTTTTAACACTTTACAGCTAAAGGCAAATCGTGGTGGGCCGAAGTCCAGAGTTACTAAACTGGTCCATATAAAAATAAAGTTTACCAAAGTTTTATCATGTAAACAATACGTCGTTTTCGTATTTACCTTTATGTATGATGGTCACAAACACTACGTAAATTTATGAATATGCAACGTTACCACAACTAGTACAACGATTCACGAACGTAGAGGTGTATGTTGTGTTAGCGTTTCTCAAGATACAATATGGCTGAATAGCGTTTGGTGATACATATAACGTTGGGATGTGTACACCGTTTTTGAAACAAGACTTGGTACGTGGATATTGGAATGCATATGCAAAATACTGACCGGTACAAGAGAGTGCGCAAGCACTGGTACAGTAGACCTCCCACTGTATAGTATATACTTGAATCGCAGCAACCCGTAATGTATACATTCCGAACGAATGGAGCTGATGGTATTAATAATCTAACTGTACTAATGTAACTGTATATATATGAAAATAATAATAATTATTATTATTTAAAATAAATGTATTCCAAAGAAGTCAAAATTTAATGCCCATTAATGTTTGAAGTTTGATTAGCAGAAGAAACATAATTAAACAATTATTTCTAATATTAATATTCAGGTCAGCTGCCTGTTTTGATGACCTTTATTTATTACAGCTCTGTACCTAAATTTTTAAGAGATTACTACACCCACACGCGGACATGCAAGTCCAATTAACATTCAAAAGCATGTACTACAAATGATTAAATGATTCGTCATTCATTTCGGTACTGTTGATGAGTGAATTTCTGTAAAAAAAATTCAATTCTGTTTATGTTTTAATTCAATGTCATAGTCCATTGCGAAGATGTATAACGAAAAATAAGAGATTGAAAGGACACTTGTTCATTATAGTAAATTTTTCAGCATCCAGCGCGCCTGCCGAAAGCTTCCCGAGTTAAGGAGCTTGACTTCCAACTTTTGACTTCCATGGAGAAATTAGTACAATCTATCCACTAGCAACAAAGGTTCAATACATCCACGAAACAAAGAAGTTCAGGTCGCTACCAGTATCAACATTATTTTCATCTCAAACTAAACCCGATTGCAGCTTTCTTGCATGTCGTAACCATGCTTCAATGCTTCGACTTAATAAAGCAACAGTTAATTTCATATTGTATCTTCCTTGCATTTCCCGTCCACTGGTATTTGACTTATTTCTATCTACTTGGTGAGTTTGGTGAGAGATTTTTACATCAAAATAAAGCTCAGATACTTATGAATCCGCAGCATCCTAATCCTGCAGTACACGTCAGGAATTTTCATTAATTTCACGAGTTTCTTCTTCCTATTCCTCCACCACTCGTTTTCTTCACAGTTATGCTTTCCGCAAATTTCCCGATTCCTGTCCTCACTGTTGCCGCACCTCAGAGCACAATACCTTCAAATATTAAACATACACCTGCTCGTCGTAGTAAAAGGTTAGTTCAGATGACACTGTCACAAAATATTTAAAGCCCTAATCAGGCAAGTAATGGTTAACCTCTTAAAATTCTCTCACCAAGTCTGTTCACTTTACTGAAACTTTGCTTTAAAACCAGATACGGAGATTAATTAATAGGTATATACTACAGAAAGGAAAAACAGTCCGCAATTTCCAAAGGGTAAATTCACAGAGAATAGTAAAAAATCCAGAAACAGTCAACACGTATGCTCTCGACATCTCCCTACACAGCACAAACAAAGCTAACATGCACTAACATAGGCTTACTTCATGCCATGCTCGTCACAGTGCAGAGCACAAAAATCGAAGGAAAAACATGCACATGCTAGACTAGGTTACACATTTTAAGAAGCACAGGATCGTAATGAACTAAAGCACGTGTCGCTACCAAATGGGACCTGACCATGATCTCCAGAACTCACAATTCTTGTCAGTCTTCACTGAAACAACGCTACGTGACCACACAATCAGAAGAAAACACAAGAACACGTATCCTGTATCACGAGTCGCCACTAACTGTAATGCGCTCGTGATACACCCAAAGAACACCAGAGAACGTGTCCTGAAGAAACGGTCGCCACTAACTGTAATGCATACATGTGGCGGTAATCCGAAGAAAACCACAGGATCAAACGTCCTGTCACGGTCGCCACTACTGTAATGTCCCCAGGCTGCTCCAACAAAAGTAGGTACACTCAACAAGCAAATCAGGGGTCCGTGGCACCCTGTTGCAAAAAAGAGGCTTACGCAATTCAACATGGCCAAACCTACTTGAAGACAAACCGATATTACGCCACAGGAGAGGGCACATAACGAAGAAAACCGCTATCGGACCTGAAGGCAGGGAGGGTACCTACCCATCAGCACCCTGCTTCAGCCTCATCGAAGACAAAACACATTCTAATCTAGACACGAAGCATGCATGGAAGAAACACGAAAGAAGTGCCCAAAACGCAGGGAGTTGGCAAAAGCAGAACACGAGGAAAAAGGGCCCAAAGAAAGGTGGAGACGCTGGCGAGAACATCACACAGAAAAGCAAAACACAAAACGCTACTTAAGCGACCTAACGCAACTAGGCCCCTAAAATAGTACAAGGCTCAACAC
>JAGDQP010076881.1:0-10008 GCA_022664845.1 Lepisma saccharinum
GTGTTGACATTTTAATCCTTTTGCTTGCGCAGGGTAATCATCAGCACGACATCACATTTCGAAAGCCAGGACGTGGAAAAGAAGCGACTAAAGAATTCAGTACTAATAAGTTGCAAGATACATGGGCAAATGTGCTAACTGCTTTGCTCAGTTACCATGCTTTAACTGGATGCGACAAAGCATGTGGTTTGTATCGACAGGGAAAGAAAAAGGCATTGCGACTACTTCAAAAACGGGAAGACTTATGCCGATCTCTTGATGTTTTCAGCCATGATAATACTTCTGTACAATCTCTGATTGAAGCTAGCACATCATTTCTAATAGCGCTCTACGATTGTCCAGCAACAGTAACCTCATTGGATGAATTCCGGTATTATTCCTACAACCGTGCAGTAAGTCGCTGACCCTTTCAGAACGAAATACAATTAGCAGCATTGCCATCTGCCAATGATGCTGCGAAACATCATATCTTAAGATCGTATCTTCAGGATCAATTGTGGCGTGGAAATGAAATGCAACCGACTGAATATAATGGAAAACATTAGGATATGTTCTTGTACCAGTAAGAATGACCAAGGAACCTGCTCCGTGTAATGTTATGCATTTAATATCCTGTAACTGTAATAAGGGCTGAGTGGTTGTCGGAAAGCAGGAATTGTGTGCTCTAATTTATGTTGTCAGTGTCGAGGAATTGGATGTATGAATGCACAACTAAATGATGAAGACCATGAAGATGAAGGAGACAATGACAGTCTGATTGATTTCTAATGAAATAAGTCTGAATGGACTAGTTACAAAGACGTTCTTAAAATTCCTACTAACGTCTAACGCAAACAATAAATTTGATTTGAAAAATACTTCTAGGAAAATTACATACAAGTGATAAACGACATTCAAACAGAAAATTACATTCAAATGACTAGCGTAGCTGAGAGTGATTTTAAGTGTGTGAATTGCGGTTCTCCTATGCAAAGGAGACTACCAATTTCTGCTACTTTCTAATACCGTCAAGAAATTAATTTTATGCTAGATTTACGTGGTGTAAACAAACTATGTGTCACAAAACTTACTCCATTGGGAAAAATGTACGACATTTTTAAAGTAAATTAATAATTATGGTAGTGAAAACGTTGGTGGAGTTTTGTTGACATACGACACTTGTCAGTGTTGCAAATTTTAAACAATTCATTAAAAAAATAACATTTTCTCCAGAAATTTTGGGTTTTACTCTTCTCCTTCCACGGATTGGGCTGGATTAGTATAAGTGTTACCTCGTTCGAATGTACGTTTCTTAAAATTTCCAACGATATATAACTCTTGGTCCTGTGTAATAACAGAAGGTGACTAGAGCCGTGAAAGTGAATGTCACCTTATGCACTTTTGTACAGAGAGCTCAGAAAGTAATATTGGTTATCGCTTTTTTTCTCAACTTTTATTGCACGGATCAGTGTCATTGTTGGCTGTGTTTGAGATAAATATCAAAGACATCCGTTGATGTGTTTTTGTTGATGTACGATAATTGTTAGTGTTGCAAACATCCCACAATTTCTAAAAATATACCTTTTTTCTCAAAAATTTATTCTTTCTTTTTCTTCTTCTTCTACAAATTGGGCACGATGGGCATATATGTTATTTATTTAGATTCTCTGTCTTTCAAGCTTTCCAACCATATATGATTCATGGCCTTGTGATGATTAGAACGGTGACTAGAGGCATAAACGTGAAGGGTGACGATTTCCATAAATTCCCTGCCGTCGTCTAAAAATGGCGGCCATTTTTCAAAATTGCGGGAAAAGCTACAGTGGGATTTTAGGGGACTTTTAGTATGTTGTTCCTGACACATTCCCCTACTTCCATACCAATTTTCAGCTTGTTACTAATTTGTTCCTTTCTCAACCCTATCTTTACTGGACTACTAGTGCTGTTACCACCTACAAAATTAATTATATCTTTATCCAGAAGCCAAAGGATGGAAGTAACATTGACAAATATAAAAAAAACGCGAGGTAATCTTTTATATATAACCCGAACTATATTTAATACAGAACTATCATATTTTGTACAGTACAAAGAAGCCTTGGACTTTAATGAATTTAGGTACAATATATGACAATTTTGTGCTGCATATCTTTCGGGTTATGTATAAAAGTTTTTGTTTTTTTTTTGTCTTGAACCTCGAAATTTCTTTCATTTATCAATGTCATTTCTTTGAACTTAATTTAATTTTTAATGTCTTTAGGCTACTTTAGCTCAGGGCATCACTTGTATTCCTTGGTTTCTGGAGTTCACTGTCGACGTATAGAATAATTGTAAATAATTGTTAACTGATATAAATGTTCAGTAGTTATGGGAAAATCTTAACAATCCTCATATATTTCTTCCCCTTAATGTAACAAATTAATGTATATAATTGCGTTGTTTTTGTATCACTGGCATATACAAGGAAGGGGGATTGAAAAGTTTCTGACCTAACAGGGAAGGAGTGTAAATATATTGATATGCTGTTAATATGTGAAATTATGATTCTTTGGATTCAAGAATATAAAATTTCGAGCATGTCGTGTAATTAGTGTTTCTTTTATTGCAAATTGAATGTTTCAAGACGGTGCGAGTATGGGATTCACTCGGCAGGTGAAGAGGCGTATGTCAAGTTGGCACCCCAAGTGATTGTACTATTGATAAAAATAATTGTACCTTGAAGTACTTCCATTCTACTCATTGAACCAACAAAAATCTTCGATTGGACCCTCACCGATACCGGGAAATTCCCGGTCAAAATTTGAGGTGCTAACTTGACGTAGCACCCCAAGTGACTGTACTATTGATAAAAATAATTGTACCTTGAAGTACTTCAATTGTACTCATTGGTGTTCAGATACTTTTTCCCAAGCTGATGTTAGTCACGCAAATCCTAAAGCGTTCTGCAACCTGTCAAATGTAACAGTGTAGTAGGCTAGTATTTATTTTACGATAAAGGAATGCTTACTAAAAATAATATGTCATTTGAGTCATTACGTTCTCAACATTTTGAGCATATGCTTCGTCACTTTTGAATATATTTCTTCTCATTTCTGAAAATAGTCCCAACTTTCCTCATTTTTGAGCCGGAATTTAAACTCATTTTTGAGTAGTTTTACCTCATGTTTGAGACCTTTTTTCTCATTATCCGAGAAATATTTTCTCATCTTTTGAGCACCATCACGTGTTCAAAATTGAGCAAAATTTAGTCGGAACCAGATTGAGCCCAAATTTTTTCAAATTCGAGATTTTTTTTCGTTTTTGAATAAACCTTTTTAACAGTGTACATTTTCATGGTTTTGCTGCATACTCAAAAACAGCTACCTACATTACAATGGAAACAATACATATTGTTATAATATAAGGAATAATAATCTGCTTGATGTCCCATTCAACAGATTAGCAAAATGTTCGAAAAGCTGTGAAAACCTAGGGTACAAACTCTATAATAAATTACCACAAGAATTTAAGAACTTTCCAGATACTGTGTTTAAAAAGAAACTACATAACTGGTTAGAGTAACTCTGCCATTCAACTCCATAAATGAATACTTTGAGGAACTTAGTTCAAAATAATTGTAAATTTCTTATTGTAATTCAGTGCACTCTATGTATTTATATATAGTTAATCATTGTATCTACCTTGACGTTGTCTACTGCCATACTGGCTTAATGACAATAAAATTACTATTATTATTATTTTTTATTAAATGGGAGAGTAAGAAAATTTGTCTGGATACCCAATGTCAACTTCTCAAGATCAAACAATAATAGGGATCTTAAAAGAACGTTGGTTCTTGGAAAATCCTACTCTAAAATGAGGTTTGGAACGACGTTATTATACATGGCTGAAACATATATATTTGTCGCATTAAGTAAGGCTGAAAAACACATTTCTTATGAGAAATAAATGAGTGACACAGAGGGCCTAACCTCTATCGACGAGGTGTCATTATAAAATAGTTACAGCGTAGTTCTTTCGGACAAATGGGAATCTCAAACAAATGTGTCGGTGATGTCTGTACTGCAAATCCGACGACGTAAGGAGGTCTAGGACGGCTGTTGTTTGGCTACTGCACTCAGTAATTTTGCCAGAAACCCCAACTTTAAATGTGTTACGGTAAAAGATCTATATAAACCGTGAAAAACGTCACTTATACCATCCCAATTTTGACTTTACACGAACCCAAACTGAAAATCCTGGCGGAATCCGTGACTGCACAGTCGTAAACGAAACCATTTTAACCCACACATATCGAGAGTGGGTGGCAATGGATGGGCGAGACTATGATAGTATGGTCTAATAGTTTCTTTAGAGCAATTAAATTAAATTATTACTACGTAATTAACGTATATATTCTTATAATTAATATTTTACCTGAAGGCAGGTCCTGACCCGAACGTTTCTGGGCAATATGAACTGAAAGTGATTTGTCATTGTTTTCCATTAAATGAAGACGTCCTAAGGAAGGGACCTACAGTTTAACGTGGACTCCGAACAACTTATGCATGGCAGCGAATGTTACCTCACTGGGGATGCTTTCCACATTAATCGATCTGCTGCTATTCTCATCAATGTAGCTCTTGGAAAACGCTGGATTTCATCTGTCCATCTTGTTTTTGGGCTTCGCCTCAGTCGTTTCTTTTCTCTGGGAATTCAATGTACATATTCCCAGTCCTCGTCCATCTTCCATCTGTTCGTCTTGCTATGTGACCGGCCCATCTCCACTTCATCATCTTCACAGTGTTGATTATTTATTCTACCTTTGTGCGTGAATTCATTCATTTGTTTCATTGTCCCTCCTGGTTATTCCTAACATGCATTTCTCCATTGCTCTTTGTCTGACTCAATCTTTGAGTCGTTTCTGCCTTCAATGTCCAAGTTTCACAACCGTACAATATTACAGGCAAGGCACATTGATTATAAACTTTATGCTTGAGACAAATTGGTAGTTTACTTTTGAAAATAAAGTGTTGTCTTCCAAACGAGCTCGACGCCATTTAACATCAATTTTTATTTCATCCATCAACTTAGTATTCGATGTTTTGAGCTACCGTAGGTAATCTTATTCACCAACTATGCGTATTGTCCCTACGTGGATCATTCTTTCTTACATTGCAGCATGTTGATTGTAAGTACATACATGCATGTATAATAATTCACAGCCATAATCAATTCACTACTGGACGAGGTCTCTCCAGAGGGAAGGGGTTGGTCTTGTGAGACATATTGGGAGAGAATAGTAGAAGTTCTCAATTATGACCGCCACTGTTCACAGCAGTTCCCCAATTAGATCACGATGCTGGGTGGACACCGTTCCAGACCCACACGTCTTGGAAAAAGTTCCTTGGCAGAGCGCAGGTATTCAATCCGGGACCCCACGATCAGCAGTCAGCAACGGTAACCACTAGACCAGCAGGGCGGTCATCTATATATATAGGTTGCCTAAGACCACCCGTACACTACTTCTCAAAAAAAGGTAACCAGTTCTTACTAAGAATAACGAAAATTGAGATAACCAAATCGGTTATGCTCTATCGAATGGTGATATATGCAACTTTCGGTGTTGAATCAAAAAATGAACTGTGAAAGAATGCAGAAGCATATCCTTTGCTAACCGATGCACCTTGGGGAATAGAGAAGAGACCTATTGTTTTCAAGTTCAGGTTCATTCTTCACCCAGCTTCTCTCGTGTTTCTTTGTTGATGTTTGGACAGTATGAGATGAATAAGAAGATCATATTACTCGTAAGCAATCACCGTTGATTGCATGAAACTTGTATAAATTTTACAGCGATCAAGTTGTACGTGAAAATATATGGAATGATATCAACTCCCTTGTTTTATCAGCATGAAATATTAACTCCCTACTTTTTACAGTATTTTTTTATTAAATTATGCATATGCCACAAATTTAAATGAGCGTCCCCGACTTTTTCCAATATAATATTATAGCACAGTGTCGTAATTACAAAATGGGGAACCCCGGGCAAAATATGAAATGGGGATCTCCTTACTTAATTCCAGCAGACCAGTTCCATCTCAGTTCAGGCAGAGCATGTAGTGCTCAAGTCGTCGTGTAGTCGTATATACTATATATATAATTCACAACCATATTCAATCTACTGCTGGATGAGGCCTCTCCCGAAGGGAGGAGCTGGTCTACTGCTCTAATGCTGACCAGACGTGTTGGGAGAGGAGAACCGAAGCTGTCTTTCATTCACAGCAGCTCCCCAATTGTCCTCGCGATACTGGGTCAACACCGAAATTTTTTAGCCCCCACCCAGAATCGAATCCGGGACCGCTCGCACTGAAGTTGATTGCGCTAGCTACTAGGCTACGCAGGAGGCTCATATATAGATAGATAGATAGATAAATGTAGATATATATAGATATAGATATGGGCCTCGGTGGCTCAGTTGGTAGAGCACTCACCTCTGGTGCGGAACGATTCCTGCTCATGCCATGTGGACTTTGTGGTGGACAAACACCGTGTGCCTGTTTCCTCCCACTTTCTTCATTCCACTAATTCATCCCATCATCATTCATACGACCTGAGCCATAATTGCCTAAAGGCCTCAAAGTATATTAAAATTCAATTCAAACTCTCTCTCTCTCTCTCTCTCTCTATATATATATATATATATATATATATATATATAAATCACAACCATACTCAATCCACTAGTGGATGAGGCCTCTCCCCGAAGGGATGAGTTGGTCTCACGCTGACCAGACGTGTTGGGAGAGGAGAGTCAAAGCTCTCACTGTGATCGCCACTGTCTTTTATACACAGCAGCTCCCCAATTGTCCTCACGATGCTGGGTCAACACCGAAATGTTTGAGCCCCCACCAGAAAGTCTTATCAAAAAATACTTCTTTGAGCCGAAATACATCCGTTGTAACTCGCGGCTCGGTTCGGACTTCGGTATAAGCAGCAGTCGTTTCGGATCGGATCGGTTTGAGCCGTGGCTCCGTTCGACTCGGCTCGGTTAGAACCGCGGTTCATATCGGCTCGGCTTGTTTCGATTCAGCTCGGTGTAAGCCACGGCTCGGCTCACTATGAGTCGCCGCTCGGTTCGCCTCGGCTTGCTGTGAGCAGTGGTTGCAGTGCTGTGAGCAGTGACGCTCGGTTCGGCTCAGATCAGTGCGAGCCGTGGCACAGGATGGCTCGAGTCGATCGAGCCATAAGCCGAGCCTCTGACATCCGTAATCCTTACGCACAAAGTTAGCTGTTGAACTGATGTCATCCTTATGCACACAGTTAGCTGTCGGGCTGGTGTCATCCTTACGCACACAGTTAGCTATCGGACTAATGTGACACCTATCCTAGCTCTCTTCTACGAGGCGCATCACCCGAGAAAAAGAAGCGATAAAAGTGTTATTTTGTAACTCATCAAAACTTGTAAATTACTCTGGTACGGAACGCTCTTTCTAGTATCTTATTAAACTTCTATTATTTTGTAATAAAACTGGTGATGGCTAAAAACCACAAATCCCGTGTATCTGTTTGTCTCTACCTGATTATCACGCAGAAAGTAACAGAACGTTATGATAGCTTATATTTGTTCGCAATAAAACTAAAGATATAGAATGAGATTCATGGTCTTAGTTTAATTATAATTGTCTGCAACTGTCCTAAAAGAATGTAAGAACTTTGGAAAAGGACATGAAGTAATTTGTCACGTCAATTAGTTGAAGCAAGCTGTGAATTTAAAAGCATTAAAGGATACCTAAAGTTGTCTTGTACTATCGCCTCAAAAATAGCATATCCACCTGTACTCTGCTAATCCTCCAAAATTAAACAACCAACCACACGTGGACGATTTTATTGGTTATTTTTTAATAATAGGGGTACCCTTTTAATAAAAAAATGTACTTTGAAATCGTCCACGTACGGTTATTTACTTAATTTTAGAGGATTTGCAGAGTACAGGTGAATATGCTCTTTTCGAGACGGTAGTACAATAAATATAGGGCTGAAGAATGTAAATATTTATTTTGATACTAATTGCCTTCGTTTTTAATTTTAAAAGAAAATTAGTAATTAAATATGCCTGGAACCGGCCGGGCCAGCCAACTAAGGTCCTCCCCTGCTTCTCAGGAGTGCAGAATAAAATGTTTAGTTTAATAATGATTGAAAGGCGAATAGGGGAGGGCTGGTCACCAACCTAACTGGCCAGCATGGTGATCTTTTGGCCAAATGCCTACAATGAAATTCCTAAACTAATTATGGCAGTACAAAAGAAGCCCTGGCCCTCATTCTCCGGAGGCCGAAGCGTCATTGGGCAAGGCAGCATTCAATTTTACACGGAGACAAAGCGTGCTAACAAAAGTGTCCACTTTGAAATGAACTCACTCGCGCTCGCATTGGTGTCTCAGCGCTCTCACTCACATTTACATCTGACGCTCTCACTCAATTTTGTGAGCGTAAGCGCGAGTGAGAGTGAGCGATGACCCTGTGAACGCAGCGCTCATGAGTTGAGTACCTTAGCCTAAGAATGCCCGGAGTCATGATCTAGATTGCCAATTTGGAAGCTTTGTACAGTGACCTGCAAACGAACTGCCGAAGATAGTTTGTTAAAGAGAAGAATTGGAGAGATCTTCATCCAACAGTGGATTAACATGGTTTGAGAATGATTATTATGATGGTACAATGATTATTATGAGAATGATTATTATGATGGTATTATGAACGTACAAAAGAACATTTTGGTGGTTCAATGAGGACAATGGAAGTACTTGAACATACAATTATTTTTATCAATAGTACTATCACTTGGGGTGCTGCGTCAAGTTAGCATCCCAAACTTTGACCGGGAATTTACCGATATCGGTGAGGGTACAATCGAAGATTATTGTTGGTTCAATGACTTTGTAGGAAATTTACATTGCGAATCCTCCCAAATTTTCAATTTAAAAAATGTACTCTAAAGCCTACAGGAATGGAGTTTTATGCTAAAATCTGTCTTTCAGCCGCCATTTTTCAAGATGGCGGTGAAAGCGGCTGTCCCCCAACCCAGGGTTCCAAATTTAGCATTATAGTTAGAGTTCTAAAGTGTACAATCGTGCCAAATTTCAAAACTTCTCAATCTTTTGTTGCACACAGAAAGTACCTAATGACTGGACTATATGGGGACGGATAGCGAATTATTTTCGGATGTCAGCTATGTTTAACGAAAACTCGACTCGAACTCGCTCGTGTCCATCCCTAGCCCCTTATTACTGCAAGGGAGTGGCCTCAGAGGCCCACAACGCATTATTTAAATTTTAATTGGGAAAAGACAAGCAATAAAAATGAAGCAAGTGTGCTGTAGGTTGAAGCCCAACAATATCATTTTTTTACATTTTTTGTAGAACTGGAAATGTTAAAAAATTTAAGAAAAAGTAATTTGTGGGCCTCGGATCCCCCCCCCCCCAACTTCCTAGTAATGCTAGGGTTAATGCAGAACCTGGAAAAGGGTTAATTGTCGCAGTGCATCTAGCGTTGCCAGATCTCCCGATTAAATGGGGACCATCCTGATGTTTTATATTTTGTCCCACGTTCCAATGCATGCTTCTTCGATATGATCTTTTTCCATACCTTTTAATGCTGGTCACCAGCAGATAGCAAAATCTTCTGAAACTATGATTATTTTTTTCCAAGTGTATGTAAGTCGTTCTTACTTTGTTAAATTAAAGTTGAGTGTATATGTAAAACCTCTATGAAGGCCTATAATTGAATGGCTTGGGGGAAAAGTGATCTATGTAACATTTTGTACTTTGTGAGGAATTAAAGGGAACGCATTCTGATTTGTGAGGAAGTTTCTCTCCTACACAGTGAATTTTTACACAACCTATCGCGAATAATGGACTTACCACACAGATCACTCTTGCACGAGCAAGCATACACTTTTTAACATAATATTCTATAATAAGCCTTTGTCAGAATATGCACTTGGTTCACTTTTCTCCAAGCCATTCAATTACTATAACTATTCTTATATATATA
>JAGDQP010076882.1:0-10008 GCA_022664845.1 Lepisma saccharinum
GCCGGAAGGGTAATTTAAGGTAAATTTATGATAAAAAGTAGGGAAGACACTTACAGCGTATTTGTTCCGTAGAAAAATATTACTACTATTTTTTACATAATTTTTTTTTTTTTTTTGCAATATTTCGGTATTAATACCATAGACTTCCTGTACAGGAAGAGAGACACACACACGTGGATAGAACAAAAGACTAGGTCGACAGTACCTATTCACCTAGTTCCATCCTAAACTAACCAAGATAAAACAAATTCTACACTCTCATTTCCACATTCTCAAATCTGACTCAGACACAGGATCAGTATTCTCCACCAAACCTAGATTAGTTTTTCAACATCCATCTAATCTTAGAAACATCTTAGTCCGTACAAATCCTTCCTTGCCACCACCCCAAACTGGCACCCGTGCATGCATGAAACCCAGATGTCAAGTCCTGCTCCATTTTCATCACTTCTCCCACAGTATCAGTCAGTATCAATACTGCTAATGGCCAATACACCCTAAATCCCAAGGGTACATGCCACACCTCTAATGTTATATACATCCTAACCTGCAAATTTTGTGGTGCCTTTTATGTGGGGGAAACAGGTGAACCTCTCAACGTTCGTGTTAATAACCATCGCCACTTTGCACTATTAACAAATCGGATGCCCCAGTCTCCTTGCACACCGAGCCTCACAACACCACTTTTGACCTATCTTTCCTGGTTACCATAATCCACATTTTACCCTACGACCAGCACCTCAACACGCCGTCTGTGGAAAGGGGCCTTTATTCATGGTTTGAGCGCGAAAATGTATCCTGGAATTAACCCGTTTTCTCTGCATTTTCAACACTTTTCCTTTCACAATCCTATCCAGTACTTATACGCTGTCAATTGTTCCACACGCCATTCAGTAGTCAACTGCTCTCCAAACGATGCGCCGTCCGCTACGTGTCGCTACTGTCGACCTAATCTTTTGTTCTATCCACGTGTTTGCGTCTCTCTTCCTGTACAGCAAGTCTACGGTATTAATACCGAAATATTCCAAAAAAGCTATGTAAAAATTAGAGTTGTGTACGCATGTGTGTTTATTTTTCTACGGAACAAATACGCTGTTCATAAATTGACTTTATATATATAAGAGTTGGCAATATGGTCGCTCACTAGCACCAGTCCTCTCTGCCCGTCTCGTCTCCTATTATGTGAATACGACTTCGATGAAAAGTTGCCGTTATTCTTTTGCATTTTCTTGTGAACCTGTGCGTCTGTCTTTGTTTTTTGCTTGTTGCTTGTCTACCTTATTTTATCATCTTAAAGGTAAATTTATGACATAGTTTTTCGAGATATTTCGGGCTTTAAAAGTCCTTCATCACTTTCCCACAGTCACTATCAATACTGCTAGTGGCCGGTATAACCTAAATCTCAAGGGTACATGCCACACCTCTAATGTAATTTACATTCTAACCTGCAAATTCTGTGATGCCAGCGTTGTGTGAACTGTCAAGAAGTGACTACAGAAACAAGATAGGAACATAGGAAGGGAATGGCATAGGAGGGGCATACACGGCCTCATTTCGCGATGGTGTAAGACCATAGAATTGAACGGAGAATTTGTAGTAAAAAATAACATAGGTAGCTGAAACATCTACCTTTTCTGTGTGTGAATTTCAGTTACACTGAATAAATAGTTCTCAAGAAGAAAAATGTAGGGTATTAGATGTAGAACGAGATCTGCCGTGTAAGTATATACGCACTGACCAAAAAGTAATGTAACTTGGCAAGAAAGTGACCCTTCCGCAAAACTCTTGCCTTAACGATATTTGCATTACAAGACTTTGCAGTATATCTCAGCAGTATGTTTGTTCAAATAGTTTTATGCACGCAGTTTGAAGTCGTGTGACTGGAACCACGGAAGAAACGAGGCGAGAGAGAGAGAGATTTTAAATTTTCTTGATTCTCAAGTCTTACCTCTGTCTACACCATAACAACTTGTACAGTGAAAGCACAACGAGTAAAAAGCAGTCACGTAGATTGTGATAAAGTTGTGAGTGAGTCGATTTGGCAGATGATTTGGTAGAACTTCTCTCAGTACGAAAGTCTTATAACAATTTTAGAAGGAACCTGTTGTGGTGAGCAAAGAAATAGATTTGTATTGATATCCCGTTCCTCTCTTCTCCACAAAATGCCTAAGTTAACCCTTCTTCCGTCTCTAAAATCTAGATTTTCGTTCCTTCTACCATCATCTTTCTGCATTAGACTTTTTTCAAGCCCACCATCACCTTTCTGCATGAAACATTTTTTCAAGTATGCGGACTGTACTAACCAGAACTGAGTCTTAACAAAACCCTTATTTGTACATGAAGTTCAGAAGTAGATTTACATTCTCTTTTTAAATCATACTTTAATGAAAGCGTAAGATATCAAGTTAAAGTCAAACAGTAAATTTATTAAACGCATTTTAACAGCACAGGATTTTCATTAGCAGAAGGTATGACAGAAACAGAGGGAAATTTTGCTATCAAGAATTTCTGCTAATGAACTAGAGGGATATTTTCTATAAAAAATTAAGAAAATACCCTGATTTTTTCTAGCTAAGTACTTTTCGTCTTCCGAAAGACATCGTCAGGCAAACAACTATTATTGCATGGAAATGTGTTTCTGCAGTGATGCGTGTATTTGAAAATGTAAATAAAGTGAGAAAATGAATAAATATATTTTAAAATAGAGATTTGTTTAAGATTTTGAACTTCACCGGCACTCACGTATTTTGGAATGTTACTTTCAACTGTTTCACAAACATTGCCAGGTCATATAGTTGAAATTAAATATATGGAATGCTATTGAAATTGTTTTGTTAGCATGTTGATCAAAATGTGCGTGGATAGTACTAAGTTTCTATTATCAACATGTGAACAAAACAATATCAGTAATATTCCACTTACGTTTTGTTCCAAACATATGACCTGGCAACATTTGGAAAACAGGTAAAGGCAAGATTCCAAAATGTAAAATTCAAAACTTTAAAAATATTTGCACTTTTTCTCACTTTATTAACATTTTCAAATAGATGTGTACATACAGAAATACATTTCCATCCAATAGTCGTTGTTCACCTGAAGATACCTTCCGTAAGAAGGTGAAAATAACTTAGCGAGAAAGAGAATCCCGTTGCTAACAGGGACAATATAGGTTTATTTAAATAGATGCGTATTGTTTTTGAATATATTGTAACATTAAGTATGTTAGTGGTGGTTGATGATGGTTAAAATGAAAATTAACTTTGGAGGAAAACAACATGAGAATTGCCTTTAAGTTGTCCTCTATTTGGGCTCCCTAGTAAGCTTATATATAAAACTTACCTGTCCCAGTAGTATATGAGTAATGTATCTTTTGATATTAAATACTTAACATCCTACTGTTAGGTAGCAGCATCGTTGCCACTAAATTTAGAGTTGCGTTAACTCTGACATCAAATATTAAATATTATGCGTCCAAAATTTAGTTCCTGCTGCGAATGGATTGGAAGTTGGTGTATCTGATATTTTCATTTGTAAGAAATGTCAAAGATACAAAAAGAAGTGAGAGAAAGTGAAAATGAAAAGAGAAAAATATCTATAAAGATGACGTTAATAAAAACAGGACATGAAAATATTGTTTTATTCATGGAAATGCGAGGAAGAAGACGACTTTATTTGGTTGCACTTGGTAGATTACTTAGATTACTGTATTTTGGCACTTATTCCACTCGAAAGAATAACTGTGTTTTTCTAAAAATTATTGACTTGTGTTTACTTAATATGATCCTTTCTTCAACGTGATTATGAAACAACTAATAATAAAACATTTCGGAAAAGGTTTGAAGACAAGAATAGAGATCCTGTGAAAGTGGAAAGAAATATATTAAAGTAGTAGAAAATGTGATGTAGATACAAAGGAAAAATTTCAAAATTAATTAAAATTGAGAAAGGGGGAGGTAATTCGTTGAAATTGGAACAAAAAAATGAGGTAGGTGATTATATTTGCAAGCTGTTGAAGTCAAATTTGTGTGAGACATTAATAAATCAGTTCTATAAAAAAGAAGGCATACCAAAGAGCAGAGAATCTACAATAACGAAAACGAACTAGAGGATCTATATAATAGAATCGAGCCAAGTACATTAGAAACAGAGAAGACAAGAGGAATTGAGAACCTAAGACATATACTAAGTTAGAAAACAAGAGAAAGGTGAAAACAGTGTAAGAGAGTTAGTAAATTAGAGAAAAATATTAATTTTATTATAGTAGACACCATTTTAAGATGTTCTAAAAGCAGGATGGGTCTGCTATTCCGTAAAACCTCTCCATTTTCTTCTATACTTCAACAATTACAACTATTATACTTCTTTCACTTCCATCATCATCTCTGATGCTGTCTGCACTCCCTTCCCCCAACTATCTCTCGGTCTTCCTCTAGATATCTTTCCATCCAATTTCCACTCTGCTACCTTCCTTGATAGCCTTTCTTAAGACACCCTTTTGAAGTGCCCGTGCTACTTGAACCTGCTCCTTTTAATTCTGTTTCTCAGTCTTTCTACTCCTAGTCGCCCTGTCATTTCTAACCTGGCTTTTCTCGTGATTAACACTATGTTCCTCAGAAATCTCATATCTATTGCCTGTCTCGCCTTTTTGTTATTCATGTTTATGACTATTGGTTCAAAGTTGGCTTCATACATTGTCTTTTTACATTCTTTTGGCCACATCTCTCTTCATGTAAGTCCTTTTACTGCTTGACAGAAAGGCACAACCTTCTGTCTTCTCCTCTGTTTATGGCTGATACCTCTAACAGGTACTCTAGATATTTAAATACTTGTTTAGTTCTTCAGATGAAACTTTAGTAGTCACAATCGCGAAGGAAAAGTACATTTAATTATTTAGTGAGTAAAGATATATTTATTTAAACTTACCTGTGAAGTACAAAGCGATGAGAAGATCAATGAATTTAAACCAACTCCTGAGACGTCCTGTAATATGAACAAGAAGAAGGAATATGAATATCTCACACTAAAAGTAATGATAGAATATAGTTTGCATACCATATTTCTCCTAATTAATGTAAAAGACACGGAAGATCTCGTTATTCCTTCAGAGGAACTTCCTTTATGAACACGTTAGGTTAGTGTTACTCCAGGCTTTCACTAGAATCGAGAACTAATAAAGAATTTTAATATTGATCATCTGATCATTATATTATTGAGCTTGACTTTTATTATTCTTGTACGCTCAGTTAATCTCCAATATGAATGGATAACTAATTCCTTTATCCCATGGTTTGGTTTGAATACCGTTTTTTGTGCATTAAAGTTTGCAATGCCAATAGTAAATTGGAGCTTGGCACTTAGCTTTTGTGAATCGATGATCAACATTTTCTAGGTGGAAAGCAGAATTTGTAACATGAGGACCAAATGTCAGATAAGGTCATGGTTAATTTATACTGGGAATACTTAACCATGGTTTTTTCTTGCCTTTATTTCATACTATCGAAACGCGCGAAAATTAGAAGTTATTTGTTACCATAACTTCTGGATTGAGTGGACTGGGAAAGATAACATAATTGTGTGTGTGTGTGTATGTTAAGGGCTAAATGCTATACAGATATTGATATATACTGAGAATAATCCCACGCTTAACACACCTCTTTAATAGGCAGTATGAATAATAGGGGATCAGTTTCAGAAGATTGTGGTCTGCCCGTATTTGATTTGCCTATTTTCCTAGGTCTGCCCCTTTTCTAGAGCCTTTCACTGATCCGAAACTGTATTCTATTCTTAAAAAGAGAAAGGACCATCTTCAGTGTGTTTCACACGATTTTCTCGAAACCACATTGTTTCTTTACATAAATTAAAAAGTGTAAGTTAACTGCTAAATGAAACAAGAGCTTTGCGCTTACAAGTAGAGCTTTTGTGAACCTTTTTACCTTTTCACGAGGTGATAAATGAATATCAAATACAAGACGAAAGTCAAAAGAAGGTCAAAAGCTATGTGCTCTCATTATGGAAAATGCTTCTTGCCAAACAAGAGTATTTCTTTAAGACAAAACGCAAAATTCTACACGACGACTAAGGAAATTGATTTTAAGATTAAGTAAAATGTGATGTAGAAAGAGCAGTTCAAAGCAACGAAGTTCAAGATGGGGTTGGAAGGGGTGTGAAAAAGTTCCGTGGAAAGATCTCATCCACCTTGGAAAAAACTTACACGGAAAAAGCTTGAAATTGTACACAGAATTTATGTTGCAATTAACATTTTCAACCTCTTTGGCTCCTGCTTTGGAGCATTTGCATCCTTTACCATTTGAATCCCTTAAACATGAAACTGTTAAAGATTAAACTCCCTGTTTTTATTTTCGAATGGCGATCCCGTACTTGATACCTTTTAATACTTCTCATACTCACCAAAATAACTTGTCTGCAAAAGATGTTGAAAATTTAAACTTATATTTCCTAACTTTCATTATCTTTTAATTTTTGTATAAGGTACAATTTTATCGCGAATGTTATCTTCCAGCTGTTTTCTTGCATGTATAAGGTAATCTTTAGATTTCCTGCAGTCTAAATACAGATTTCTTTTAGACTATTAAGACTATATAACATTAAGATAATTCATTGAGATTAGGCAACTTCAATGTTGAAATAGTATTACAGACTCTTCGTGCGACCTATGGGATTAAAGTTCAAAGTAACCATTCAAATTTTATGTCAATGTCATTCAGCTCTTGATGAAACCAGTAAACACGGAATCATGTATATTTCATAGGCTTTTTAAACTTAGACATTCAGAGCTGTTACAGCACCATTTCCTAGAATAAAAATGATTCTAATTCCTGTTTTGGGATCGATTTATTTATTTGTTTGATTAACAGCAGGCTTACCCCAGCCTTTTGCAAAGTTCACTGTCAAGCATCCTCAATGTGTGTTTAATTACTGATGTTCTGTTAGCTTTTACTATCATTCTATAGCATATTCATGAAATTGTCCCATTTGACCTGCTGTATTTGTTGTGTTATGGAATTACCCAATTCAACTTGTTATTTTTCTGGTAGATATAAAACAATATATTCGTGTTCTTCTTAAAGGTTCTATGTTAGCGTTATTTCTTATTTGCTAGGATTACATATGATGTTAGTTTTACAGTTGAGTCCAGTTCCGTTTTGCTTGAATTAATTTATACCCTGAGTTTTTCATGTATTATCCATCTTAGTAAGGGTTTTTTTGTTCAATAAGTAGATTCCTATTGAGGGAAATAAGAGTTAAATGTTCTCCTTATTAATATTAATCTAATATTCCGAGATGTTGTCAAATTGATTTATTGATGTTCCTAAAACAACCGGTATATTAAGTAGGCTGTAGTAGTTGTTGGTTGATACAATAACAACTGCATTGAAATAGGTATAGTTATTTTAGTTCTATTTAAGGCTTTTAACAATAATTCTCTTTGTTCATGATATACAGAACACTCTGACAAAATGTGGAAAAAAACTCTGTTCCACACTCACAGGTGTTAGTTATCCTGTTTGATATTAATTCGTGTTAGATGGTCGTTAAGACGAGTGTGATTAGAACGAACATTTGAACCGATCTAATCTAACTTAATCTCTGTTAGCAAATAATCTGTGTCACCATGACGTATTATTTTAATGGAACCAATTCGTTAGAATCTGAGATATTCAGTTCAGAAAAAGAACACCTGACGCCAGGTAAAGTAACTCCAATGTGCTTAAAGGAAATATAAAATTTTAGAAACAAAAGAGGACACGTTCCACAGTCAACATTCTCTTATTTTATAAGATACTGAAGAAATGTTCTACTATATTCCACGACAACTACGCTATTGGTTAGAAAGATGTTTATAAATTTGCTAGATACTCAAACCTTTATCAGAAGCAAACTTGGAGGGAATATTTTGTATCTCTTTAAGAAAAAAATAGCCAATGTATTTAGCTTTTCTTTGGTATTTGCAAATAAATTAACTCACAGATAAAAATATACACGGAAGTTCCTTTTATAATGGCATCATCATCTGGATGAATCCACATCAAACTATTAACTGACTGTTGTTGTTTCATTAAGCTCGGTATTCCTTTTCAGGTATCACCATAGCGCATATCTATTCATTGTTGATCATTGTTGCTTTCCTGTCGGTCAAATTTACAAAAAATTTTGGTTAAACTTTTTCGTAAACGCTTAGACTTGCTTGTTCATAGTTGGCTTTATGGCTCAAATTGGTCTGTAAGTTTTGTTAGTTTTTAGTATCCGTTTACATGTTTTGTCTACTGTTTTTTCAATTATACACTGAATTTTGTTTGTATGGATTGTTATTTATTATCTTCATAAACAAGACTTAATTAACCATTTTTGTGTGAAATTGTATTAATTATTCTTGAGTGCATTGATAAAAGAGTTCATTGTTATGGTATAACCACTGCTTGTGCTTGTGAGACAAGCACTCGCAACTGGAAATAAATGGACTTCGATGGATTCAATAAATTTGGCTTATGTTCGAATCACACTATCATGAATATCTGTCTCATGCCAAAACACATTGTTTCGGGAAGAGCACGGAGAGACACACAACATATTGTCACTTTGATTAACAACGAGGAAGCGATCGAAGAAATAGTATATGCGAAATGGTTACTCAAATTTGGGAGCACACGTCGGCGTTTATCTGCGCATGTTTACTTATTAGAGTTTGGCACACAAATAAACAATATCGCGAGAGGTATGTCAACTATTCCAGCCACAACGAACCGTGCTCACTTGTGATGGTAGGTGTTGGCTCCCAAAACTGCACTGACTCTCCAATTTATTCTTCTTTCTTTAAAAAACCTGCTCGTGACCTCTTTCTTTCTTTCCAGAAATTTAAAATTCTCTTTTTCGATTCGCTCCTCGCGTTGTTTCATTTCTATTCCAGCGTCGCTTCTCTAAAAATCCGTTGCTCATCCACTAAGCAGTTTAATTCGTCGTACGTGACTTTTTGGATTTCACCGGTAATGGGTACTAGTGAAATCCTAGCCAAGCTGTGACTTCTTGACTCCAGATTTGGAGACGGAGGTCTCATGCAGCTAATATGATAGCTTCAATTGTCCTTTCTTTCCAAAAACTGCTTGTGTGGTACAGTACCTTTTAGCACCTTGTGTCAGTAATGGCTTCTTTGTAAGCTCAGCTCAAAACATATTCTTGGAAACTGGTCAGGCTGTCTCTGTTCTGTAGAGGCTTAAAAAAAAAGGAACGGAACGGGGTGTAGAAATGAATATGAGGACCTTTCCTCTGTACATGGAGTACTTTACTTAAAAGGAATGCATCTTCTGATTTGCATATACAGAATAAAAGAACAAATCCATGATGAGACAATAACAAAAATTAATCGACATACGAGTATTTTATGATAAATTATGCTGATTGTTACAATGGGTCAGTCGTTGTCGTTTAGAAGTTCTTTTTGTGTTTGTTACTGTCTCTTCAGATGCATGTTCATTAGGCCTCCATTTTTCCAATTTATGTTTAGAAGTTATTATTGTGGTGGTATAACAATGGAAACGACTCGCTCTTTAGAATTCTTTTCTAGAGACGGCTTGCACTGTGTTGCATGCTAATTCTTTAGTATTTCTTCTGTCTTCTTCTGGGAATAATTTGTTAGGATTCTATGTTCTGACCAACTTCCTGTCCTTTTGTTACCATCACAATACCATTTGTGTAAAAAGTTTAGAACGTAGAATGTCTATAAAGCAGTACTGATAAACGATCCTTAATTTATTTAACAAAACTTTCACGGCCCGATGTTAGAAACACAATTTATTCACGCACGTGACGCTAGGAATTATTTAGAAAACATTCTTATATTGTTAGTGTGTTACAATATTTTCCGACATCTAACTGGTAAATATAATCGATCGTTAGTTACTATTTTTTAAGTATTTTCCTTTCTTTCTTTCAACCTACGAACATTTTATTTTTAGATTCTTCGCAAAGTCATTTATATTACTTTGTATGTTA
>JAGDQP010076884.1:0-10007 GCA_022664845.1 Lepisma saccharinum
TATTCTATAACTTTAGAAACTATTAGTACAAAAGTAATTGGACAATAATTATTCGGATCGCTTCTATTTTCATTTTTATGAAAAAGTAAAATAATGGTAAGTTTAGGACAATCAGGAAACATTCTTTCAACGAGCGTCTAATTAACAAGATAAGGAAGCATTTACCAAGCCAATAGGCAGCATTCTATTAAGAAATTTTCTTCCGAAAAAGTAGAAGTGAAGAAGAAGACCATTATGATGTACCTGGTTCGGTTGTTCTGGTTCTTAACGTTGAGGAATTCGGATCGGCAATAGGGAGTCAAGTAGGCTTGAGTTCCACTGGCGACCATTTTAACAGAGGTTTTCCAATATTATTTTTTAATAATTTAACAAGGCGAAAACCTGGTTGAAAACCTCTTCCAAGCCCTTTTCCGCTATCCCATAGGAATTCCCGGAAGGGTACTCGCCTTGATATGTCATCCTTGAAAATAGAACGTTGAGGATTTAAAAACATAAGATGATGACTAATATTTTGACCTCTGGACGTTAGGAGTAGCTGAAGAGATTCCCACAATTACAGCACTCTTAAATCATAATGGTGACCAACATATGAAATTTCTTATATAAAGATAAATAACATTAGTAAATTGAGTACACTTTAAAAATCCATATTTCAAATGATGAACTTCTAAAATACATAGGACGCTTGATACACGAATGGTTTGTTAGTAAAGTTTATCAAAATACATCTGCACATTAACATTGTAAAGCTTTGCAATGCATTACAATAGAAACAAAGAGTATTTAAACTACAATTTTACTTCAATATCTTATAGAAGTTATTTACTCGTCTCTAACTTGATTTTTGCAATTACGTAATTGAGTAAAGCAAAGAGATAAAGCAGTTCCTGGTGTTAATAAAAATACAGAAACAGCGCTCTGGCACAACTACACTCCATTATCCAGATCGGTCTGTTATTAACGTCCTAAATGGCATAATGAGCTTGTAAGAACGAGAAATTCTTTTTTTTTAACTTGGCTTAAACCACTCTGTTCAATGGACCCGGTAAGATTTGAACCCGTGTCAACGTCTACAGAAAACGATGACACTAACCTCTGGGCTACGCCGAGGTCAATCATATCCTGAAGTATGTATGGATTCATGTAGAAACTGAACGTAAAACACAATTATATTTCACCATTTCAGTTAGTTAAAACAAAATTAGGCCTTGGTTCCATCTTCACCCATTTTTTTTTACCACACACTTATCAATTTGTCATGTTCCTTAAACTTTTCTGTTCGGTTTAAACGTTGTCTTCAACGTTTTACCCATTCTTCTATCGACACAAAACTTTCTAGATTTCCGTGTATTATACGAGAATACAGAAATAAACTACTAAGAAGTTTAAGTTTCGAAATTAAAGATGGCTCTGACCGAATACTGATTTCTTTTTCTCGCCACAAGTGTCTGCCAGTTTTTTAACCCACTTACGCCCTTATTACTTTCTGTTGCTGCCTTGTATTGTATTTAAGAAAACCCAATGGACATTTCCATTAGAGTCATAATTATGTGAAGCTTATGCACGATCAAAAGTATATGTTCCATGTACATAGACTTTCGTTCGCAGCATGGGCCTCATTTGTCTCACTTGTAACAGGACAATCTTCAATTTCCGCGACAAAACTGGGTTTGATTGTTTGTTTTTTCACTAGATTGTCCGTTTTTTTTTTCATTAAATTCAGTTACAGTTTCGGATTAATAGTTATGTATCTGCAGCATTGCAACGCCACTCGGAAAATGGGAAGAAGAAAAAGGAACCACTTTGAGACGTGTGAAGGAAATGGAAATGCAAGCTTGGAGGTAACTATCAATGCTTGTACCAAAGCTTCGGCATTGGAAAGAACTTAAGTGTTAAGTAGTTACTTTTGAATAGCGTTTTCCTTGACAAGAAAGTTTCTAGAAAGCAGGTTATAAGAAATTGTTTATTGCTCAATTGAAGTTAAGGTGAGGATAAATGTTGAAATTAACTCTTGTGGCTGATGTTTTCATTGTGGGAAATTTTTGAAGTTTCTTGGTTTTTGTTTTAACTCTAGTTTCTATGTGCTACTGGGGTAGATTCTGGAAGGTTGTTTTCTGGAAATTTAGAGCGAAGCTGAAACTCGTAAGGGGTGTTAAAATGTTATAGACTACTTGATTAAAATTGAGTTATTCGAAATCTTAAAATTAGTTAAAGAAAGTAAGGGTTGAATTGTAGATTGAATGGGAGCCGATTTGATCAGTTTTCATTTGTAACTTTATTTAATGAACACATAATAATGAATAATTAATTGAAATCCCCAGAGTAGATAAACAGCGTAATGTTTTCTAGTCGAACTTAAGATCTTTTTAAAGCATTTAAGGCTAAAATATTGAACTAAGAAATTTCATGAATTTTCACACACACACACAAACCCTTCAAAATCATAAAATAATTGTTGATTGGGAACCTGGGAGATAATTTAATTTATTGTTATGATATTTTGTTTACATCGCTTTCTAGAATCTTCCCTTACAAAATAATTAGAGTGTAATGAGCAACATGTATTAAAGCAGGTAATTTGTAAATAGTTTAAAGATAAGTTTTAGCCATTCTGCACAGCAAAATAGAAATAATGTTAAAGTGATTTTAGTCAAAAAGAGGACAGCGAGACTCATCATAAAAACAATACTTTTTTAAGCGGCGCATGGGATATTACAATAATTTGAAAACATCAAAGTAACACGTGCACAAGAGAAGTAGGAAACTTCTCTAACCTCATCATGAGTGAAATTAGCAAGGCTACCTGAACAATAAATTCGAAAGCAGAAATGAAAAAAAGAGCCTCTCTCACCTGTTGGTCACGATCACTCATTTAACGAAAAAATAAAACACCTATTTTGTCACACCTCATCTGAGAATTCTTAACACAAAACTATACAATCGGAAATTATTAACCAACAATTAGGCACGTAATTTTAAAGAAAGTAATTCCAAAACGTGACTCCAGATGTTCAAAAATTGACAACAGAAAATTAATGAGTAATTCCAGAACTCCCTGAGAGACCTGCTTTTATGAACATTTAGTGATCAAAACAGGTATTGAAAACTAAGTACAAAATGCAGTAAACTTGACAACCAGAGACTCAACCAAGGCCAATTCACAATCTTTTCCTCCCCTTTCGACACAAACACCATTCTCAATTCCATTTTCCAAAATCAATAACAGCCATGCCACGTGTACTCCATGAGAAAATCAGGCGACAACCCAAAATCGAAAATAAAAAGAAAACAGTGTGAACATTGATTTAAGAAGCCAGTTATCATTCAGATTTTGTTAAAGTAACCTGTGTTCATATATTAGTTTCGTTTACAAAAGTGTACTTAAAAAAACTTTCTTAAAACCAGTGACTTCATACTCAAACAAACTTGACCGTTAATTAGTTACCAATGTTATCCGATACGAACTCTAGCTTTACTAGTTGTTCCATACATCGAAAAGACAAGAAAAGATAAGAGAATAGACTCGCAAAGTTAAGTGACAACAAATAGTGCCTTTGCATCGTAACAGAAGATGGAAAATACAAAGACGTGTGTTAAGTAATGATCCTGACAGTTATTCGTTACAAAGTGATTAACACGTTTTCTACCAGGGGCTTCAAACTATAAATGTGTAAGGTATGTGCAGAAAAGAAGGGCTGTTGCTATGTTTAAATGTTTTCATATAAATGCTCATTCACTCAAAACTTACGTTTTAGAGTAGAAAAGATTGTTCGTTAGAATATCTTCATATTTATATATCCAATAAACTGTAAATATACAGTTTGTTTCTTATCCAATTGTTCAGATTATTTGGTCCCTTTACATGATAAGGAAATGTTGAAATTTTGCATCTCCGTCCTTTTCCAGATAGGAAAACTAGCTTTCGTAAGTGCATAGAAAGTGTAAAAGATATGTACATTTTACAATGTTTAAACAAACGAGTACTGTTTCTAGCTCTATCAAGCCCTCAGGAGACTCACAAATTAAGAGATAACAAAGTCACGATAACATATACATCATTCGTTTCGAAACAGTACGGTACATAGATTAATGAAGTTTGTAGTTGTGAAAACTGAATACTATAGTTGTATTATTATTAATCTGGTTTCGTTTACTGTTGAAGTTGTTTAATGTTTGATTGATTTGATTATTTATGAACCAGGATGATGTATTTTAACACGCTTTTATTAACTTGTTTTCTTGTCTGTCTGTTCGGTACAAATTAACTCGCTTTCTTGTCTGTTTTTTAGGTACAAATTTTGCAATAGATTTTAAACTCACTTCTCATCATCCGATTTTTTTATTTAAGTTTGTAAACTTACTTGCTTCCGATGACGAAACAATATTTAATCATTATATATATGACAAAATAATCCAATTAACTGTATTTAATTTATTAAAACAATTCAAAATTATCCTTAAAAGCACGCAACGCCGCAACTAATTTTTTTACATTGTTGTTACCTACTACGCAGGGAGTTTAATATTCATCTATTATACATAAAAAAGTATTTAAAAAAAATAAAAGAACACGCTTTTTATGATGGATTCAGAGGTAAAAATAATAAACTGAATTAATCTTCTGAATCGGAGAATAAAAGCGTGGGAGCTCTTGTTTACCTTATCATAAAATCACAATATCTAAGAGCACCCAAGCTTTTATTTTCCGATTCATAAGATTAACTCAATTTATTATTTTTTTTATTTTTAGCCCATATTAAAAAGCGTGTGTTTTTACAACCATTTTTTAAATTATGTTTTTGTTTTGAGCGGATTTAGGTTGATACTGAGAAAATTCGTGCATGGAAACATTTAACTTCGGAAGTTGTAATATTATACACAGAAATTTGTAATAAACTTGTATCATGTAGAGCCTTAATTTTGGATATAGCACAGACTTAGCTTAGACCTATTATAGGATTATAGTTTAATGCTTTCCGACTGTTGATGCTGCGACCCATGAAGCCAGGTGCATCTTCTTGATCTTCAAGATTATTTTCTTGCAATGTGTCTTATTATCCTAAAGTTAGTCTCGATCAGAAGCTACACTTTTCTGAAAACTGTGATTGATCGATCTCTTAGTAATTACAAAATATTTATAATAAACAATAATCAGGCTGATGAACATAAATCTAAAAAATTATGTTTAGACAACATGAAAGTTAAAATCTCACCTCGTAAATATTGTGTCTTAAAAACAAATGTTGATGCATTACTCTGTGAAACTGGTGATATCAATGTGCAATTAAAACATGTCAACGTACCATTTCCTTCAAGTTTACCCACTTCACACAGGCAGATACATTTAAATGTCTTTCTATTTCGGTTTATATGTATGAGTAAATAATGAACGCGTAATGTATTATATTTGTAATTTTTATTTCCTACTAGACCATTCTATCAATTTGTTCATGCTTACTTAACTACTTCACAACATGGGGTACCTAGAAACCTATTAATTTGCCTGACACACATTTCCTGAATATCAGTTTAACTCCAATAAACGGTACAAATGCTACGTGATTCGCAATTACGGCCACACAAATAGCATCACCACTATTCAAGATAGACAGAGAGGAAGAGAGAGGGAGAGATAAGGAAAGAGAGGGATAGCACACTGACTAAAATATCCTAGGATTCACCTATTTCAACAGAAGATACCCGGAAGAGTATGTAGTAGACAAAGAACCTGGCTCAGCGCCAAGGGACGCCATTATTCAGGCATGTGAGAAGCTTATGTCATACTTACCTGTTTGGCACTAATGTAAGTTAATTAATATTTGCGTTTATTGAACCAAATTATTTATCAAAATTTCGTTATGATGAGAGTAGCAAACGGTAGAAGTTGAGGACAACAACACGGTAGAATTAAGATCTTAAAATAACTAGTTTGTTCCAAATTTTCAGAATATAATCTATTGAAAATGCAGCAAATGTCGAGAATGCTATGCACTGAGTGACCACGGTGTTGCCAGAAATTATTTCCTTTTACTACTAATAACGTGTCACAATAAACATAAAAGAATAGATTGATATTGCTCGTAATTGCTATATTCGCAGTAGGAATCAATTTCGATATAATTTTTGTTATTGAGTTAGTAGGAATGGACATAATGTATTATCAAAAAGTACATTGCTTATAGCAATGATATAGTTTTTATTTTTGTATTTCACAAAATAATGAAATAAAGAAATATGTTAGATTTATTTATTGAAATTCTGATAGCTGCAACACAAACTCCGAACCGAATTATTTAAAATTTTAAGTAAAATTTCGATTCAGTTAGATAATATATTATCTACGTATGTACTATGTGTATAACTATTGAATATAGTTCATGAATTTTCTACGGTTAATCCCAAATTCAAAGTTTTATGCATTAGTTGTAGCTGTTCTTATTGTTGTAGTTTTTGTTGCAGTAGTAGTGGTTAATTTTGAACAAGTAATAGTATTTAATGTAGTAGTTGTGGTACTTGCAGTAGTAGTAGTAGTGATTGTTATAATTGTTGTTATATTAGTTATGGTAGTAGTTGTTGATGTCCATTTAGGACTATATTTTATTTTTCAATAAATTTATTGTATGTACAAAAGGAGATTCAGTTTGATGTTGTTATTAAATTAATGATTAATATTTGAAGAAAATATAATGCATAAGGTTTGGGTAACTATTACCAATACTATGGGTGGTAGTAGTAGTAGTAGAATTTTTGTTTGTTTTATTGTAGCAGTATTACTATTAGTAGTACAAGTGTTACTATTATTAAGATGTTTTTTCAACCTGCTTCAACGGGTGGGCAAATCAGTAAGTAGTTTATATAATTGGTGGAATGATTGATTTAAGTGAGCTGGTTTCATCGGAAAGCAGTTTCTTCTATTAATGGCCTTATTATCCTGATGAACTAAAACAAAATCTAGATTATTTCGTTCCCTGTTTGGTGAAATGCAGAATAATTATGCTTTGAACAATCGAAATACTAAATAATTAATTGGATATTGCCCCTTCGCAATTAATATTTCAAAATTGAAAAAGAACTAAGGTTTTATTTGAGATTCACTGCTTCTTGTCTCTGAATTAACGACAGCTGCATCACGATAGAGAATGTACCTAGCAATATAGACTAATGGCAATTGCATTTTTGTATCTCAATAGTAATTGTTAAGGAGCACAAGCAAAACAATCCACTGGTGTTCACATATTATTATTATTATTATTATTAGGTTTTCAAAGAAAAAATTAACTGTCTCTATAAACACTTTCAGGACGCCAGCTTGCCCTATGTTTTTTTTCATTTTTTTTTTTTATTTTTGTGACGGTGAATTTACTCTTAGTGTTAATGAGCCTAATGCTAACGTGGACTGTCCATGACGAATGTGCTATGGATAAAGAAACGAAGTCGCCTTCACATCTCAACAATGAAGGAATAATTAAATCTATATCTAATGAGGGCCATTCCCTGACAAATCATCCAATTTTAGAATAAAAATATTTGCTTCCCCATTTGAGTAAAGCACTTCGTGTTAACTATCTGCGATTCAGAAGCATTTGCTAACTATCCCCATTTGCTTCCCCATTTGAGTCTTACACACATTTAACATCATAATCATATTGAGACATTTTCAATCCACTGCTGGATGAAGGCATCCCCCTTTTCTTTCCAAATATCTCGGTCTAACGTCATCCTCATTCTTGTCGCTCTTGAAAACGATGGATTTCATCTACTAATCTTGCATTTGGACGTCATCTCGGGCATTTCTTTCCTCTTGGAATCCTATGTAGTGCATTTGTCTTCCATCTTCCATCTGTTCGTCTAGTTATATGACTTGCCCATCTCCACTTCATTATCTTCACAGCCTTGATTATATCTTCCACTTTTCTTTGTGCGCGAATCCATTCATTTGTATTCATGTTCCTCCTAGTTATTGCTAGCATAAGCCTCTCCATTGCTCTTTGTGTTGCGTATTCAATGGCCAGGTTTCACAGCCGTATATCATTACAGATAATTTAATTTATTATAAACTTTACCCTTGAGACACATTGTTAGTTTTCTTTTGAAAATAAAGTGTAGTCTTCCAAACCAATTCCATACCATTTATCACCTTCTATTTATTTCATCAGTCAACTTGGCATTCGGAGTTTTAAGCTGGTCTAGTAAACATACTAATCAACTATGCCTATTGTCTCTCTGCTAAAACGCACGTGCGAACTTAAAAAAAGTGTTTGTACTTAGTTCCCTCGGAGCGGCAATATTTTGAACATTGCGGATGACGATTTTGATCGCGCATCTATGTACAGAAACCTGAATATCCACAAAACCAGAAAGCTAGATAGGTGAATCTGAAACCGTTTTGTTGATCCTGAAGTATACTTTCCAGATATATTTAGATGCAAATTTACCAAAAGGAATTCTTTATTTTAAAATGTAGGCTGAAATATGGCTAATGGATTGCATAAAAGTGACATTTTGAAATAATTTCTTGTGTTGAACTAGTTTATTATAAGGCTCAAATAAACAATCATGGCGTTGAATCACACCCCTCGTCCTTTACAAAGGTTCGAATATTAGCCTTGGCCGAAAAATGCCGGATTTGTTCTAAAATACCTCAAATGGGTCCTCATGAAAAACTAAAATTTGGTGTCAAAGAATCCTTCTCTATGCCAACTTACAGCAATAAAATTTGCAACTTTAAGAAACGAAATGTTTGGACAGTACAAACAAATTTTCTTGATCATAGCTTGCAAATGTATTTTAAAAAACAATACAATTTTTGGGGAGAGGGAGTTGAAAATAAGGTTAGAATATTTTGTAGTATTTAGACTTAATATCTGAGTGTTTGTGTATAAAAAAAGATCATGACGTTGAATCTCTTTATCTTTTACAGGGCTCCAAAATAACCCTGCGTCGAAACTTGCCTGATTTCCGCCTCAAATATCTCAACTGGGCCCTAATGAAAAAGTGTAAAATTTGGTATCAGGGAAGGCTTGTATCTTCCTTAACCACACGAAGAATTTCAACTTTAAGTTTCAAATAGTTTGGTTAAGGAAATATAGTTCATGAGAGTTAAAAGTGCACATTTCAAGTAGTTTAGTAATACGAAACTACATACAAATAAACCGCTTGCACTGGCCAAACCATTTTGCAAAGATGTTGTAATTTTCAATGTTAGTTGGGCATATACAAAGTTTCCTTGACACCAAATTGCAGACTTCTTAATGATTTTTTTGAGGATAAAGCCCGAAATGATACACTTTTTCGGTGAATAACCACGTTTGACCCGCGTAGGAGAAAGTAATGTAATTTGATGCCATATTTTTTGCACGCAGACAGAGGCTCTTAGGTCGAAACATGAAAGGAAATTGCTACCTCATATTTTAACGATTTCATTAAAAAAAAAAGTCGTGCTTTTAGTGAAAATACCGGATTTGCATTTGCATGATATGACCGATGAAAATCCGCTTGCACGTTCCCTAGAAATAAAAATTGCAATCTTTAATGTGAGTTGGCAACATAGAAGATGTTTTTGACACTTTTTTTTTATGAGGACCCATCTGATATACCTAAGCCAGATCCGGTATTTTCGGCGAAGAACCATGCTTCAACACCTATACAATAGGAGTGGTGTGATTTGTGCAGACACTGTTGGTAGGTCTAAACATTATTTAAAAAATGCAGTCTTGTATTGAATTTCTTCACAAAGTAACCAATGGTATGAAAACTCAATTTCAATCAATAAGTTTATCTTTTTCTGCTTATTTTTAGTATAAATAAATTTATCTTTGAGAAAGGTGTTTCCGAATTTTCAACCAACATTCAGGAGCTACACAACGATTTATGATTCATCTGTCTTGCTTTTCCAAAAAACAGTGTTTGAGATATTAAGGTTTTTGTACATGGCTACGGGAGCAAAACAGCAAACCGCCATCCGCCATTAGGAAACATTGCCACCCGCCCCATGTTTTTTTTTTTTT
>JAGDQP010076887.1:0-10007 GCA_022664845.1 Lepisma saccharinum
TAGGAAATTTGAGCGTGGTTTTATAAATAATTTAATATACTCCTTCATACTTTTTCCTGCAGCTGTAATTCTTTTTCTAATTGCATACTAGTGTTTCTTTTTCTGGCAGAAGCTCGTATTCGGTAAACTTCATAGCAGAACTGCTAAAATATTAGTGGAGATCAGATATACCATCAGGCTGGAGTTAAGTTTATACTTCATTGGACATTTTTTAAACTTTTGAGTTAACCTCCATAAGACCACCGTTTCTAATTTCTGGAGACATAAGTAATAAAATTTGAAACTGACAGTTCTATGTAACAGGATTTAGTTTAAAAAAGTATGAAATGATTGAAAAATAAACATATAATTTATTGCAACAACACTTGCTCATCACAGACAAACTTGAGCGACAACAATTAACATAAACGCTTTCTGAGACACAGATATTCTTTCTTTCATGCAGAAACACACCACACAATCATAAAATAATAATAATAATATAACAATTTCATTGGTACAACAACACTTTCTTTCGGTATTCACATATATACAATAGCAAATATATATATATTCACACAGCATACATCATTGACTCAGGTAAGCAAACACACTATCATTCGAAACACATAATTACAACAACACAATTTCTATTAATAAAATAGTAAAATATTATAATTTATGGTACATATTTACAAATACAATCTCACCAAATGCACGTGAAAATGTGTCACCCATAACGTTCCAATGAAATTAAATACATTTTCACTTACCCTACTTCTATGGAAAGTGACATCACAGTCCACATTGCATGTTCGTGTAAAAAGTATGAACAATGCAAGATATTGTAAGCATAAGAAACTATTATGTTTGTAGAATTCGTGTAAGAATTCGTCTAGTAAGATATTACAACAACTAATCTATTTTAGTTTGTTCAGTTCTATTCATTTCATTACCTTATTCTCTTTTCAGTGACCTGCAGTTTAGACCTGTATATATTAAAAATAACTAAGTTACTATTTTACACTGTATTTATCTGTTAATAACCTCTTAGTTTAATTCACTTTGGTTTTAATAGTATATGCCCTAATTGTTCTTAATATTGATACACTTCTCCTGCATTGAACTGTTATTGTAATGTCCTGGCAGTTCGACAATATCGTGTCTTGTTGATGATCTTAATTGGCCTCAGGCCAAAGACTATGTAACCAGAAGGCTTAGTTACATTACAGGTTTTACTTTCCACGTATTGTTAAATTTATCACACAAAATATTTCTAATATGTATTGTCATCAGTCTCTGTTGAGTAGCTACCGATGCGACGGGTAAAACGAGGATAATAGGTTCCACAAAGATTGTGGTCTTAAAGCATTTTTGAAGAATCCGAACACGGATGGTTGGTGAGCTTCTGCAGCAGCTCCATATTCTTTATTTCTATAAATGTCAGGAACCGGATGTTTGTTGAAAGTATTAACTGGTAATAACACTTTCTTCGGAGTCTTGGATGCATCACCGTAATCGAAACCTTCTCTTGCAATAAATGGGAAATGATAAAACAATGATCCTGGAGTGGTAGTACGTTCAAACAATAATGGAGGTCTAGGGGTAGTTGGTTCTTCTAATGCATCCTCTGGGTTAGGTGGAAACGTATGAGGTCCTATATTTTCCTTGTTGACTATCTGCATGATTGGTGATGGTGGCGGTTGAAGCTGGGGTGGAAGTAGTGAATATGGACTAAGACCTTTGTATCTTGTACCTCGAAGGCTGTTTGCTAACAATCCAGGTGATCCGTAAAAGCCATTATTATTGAAGAAAGTGTATGAGCTGTGAGGACTTCCTAACAATGGGCGTTGAAAGCGTGTACCCAATTGAAGGGATGTTAAAGGCGTATAACGTGAAAATGTCAATGGAGAAGTTCCACCTCCAACACCTCCGAAAGATGAATGTGAAAGAGGGCGTAATCCTAGTGGTTGTTGATGTTGAAGAGGTAGGTGTGTTTTCTGTGGATTAAAACCAGTAAATTGGTAAGGAAATCGAACAACTACAGGACGATAAAATGTCGAAGCACCGTCTGGAGAGTGATGGGGGATTTTTCGTGTTAAAACTTTATTTGGTTGCAGTCCTGCTATTGCTTTTCCTCGATAAGGTATGTATTTTAAACTTGAAGGTACCACCGGGTGAGAAATAGGTTGATGAGATGACCCTGAGTCCACTTGATCAGCATGTTGTACTATAGTCTGATAACTGATTGCTTGTTGAGGTGATTGTGCTGGCGCAGCGGTTGTACTATATTTATAGCTCTCTTGTATTACAAGTGGAGCTGAAGTTGTAGTACTTGCTTCTAACTTCTGGGGAATTATAGCATTACCATAATGAATTGAATTTAAAGGAGGACTATAAGTTGTTATTTTAGTATCAGTTATTCCCTTAGGAGTATTCACTTGCAATGGGTTGGAGGTAGAAGCATAAAATGATTCTGTTTGGTGTGTAACGTACTTAACAACATTTTGGTCACCTACTTGTGCTGAAACATTTGCGTAAGCTACTCTTGTTTGTGGAACATTTATGTACTTGCTTTGTTGAATATTTGGTAGCTTGTACACTAATGTAGGTTGATATTGCCTCAATAAAGGTTTGGACGGAATCCAACCAGACGTTGATAGTAATGGAGAAGAAGGGAATACTAAAGTTTGCCCATGACCATTGTAGGTTGTAAGATTTTGGCTGGAATTCCTAGCAGATGATTGGACCTCAACCAACTTCTCTGCTAATGGTGATCCATTACCTACCATGACCTCCGCTTCTGACCCTGAACTCCTACGATCTGCTTGTATGATATCCTCAGTAGGTGGCTTAGCGGAGTCGAGGTCCTCCTCGGAATTGCTGTCTTCGTAAGTTTCAACTGATTCATCCATACGGTCGATTGGTATGTAGGAACTTCTGCTGGCAGGTTGTTCCCACATATCAGGTCCTGGTATATCTTGTTGCTCTGGTTGGGTGAATTTCTCTAAAACGTTTAAAAATGCTTTAGAAAACGAAGATTCCTTTCTACCTTCTCTTTCGTTTTCAACAATGGGCTTCCAAGGGTCGTTATTTTCATTCCCATTCTTAATCGTCTCATCCTTTGAACTCGTGGCACGACCTGGAGGATCTGCATATACAGGTAGAGCTAATGGCTGCTTGAAATTGTCGCTCTCAACGAAAGAAACTGGCTTTATGTCAGGAGTTCTATTTGGTTTGCTATCATACTCTTTTGGAGCACTCTCTTCAGCAATTACATCATTGAATAAGGATTTTCCGTCTAACTTCTTTGGACTTCGTGTATTAACAGGTTGAAACAAAACAACTTGAGGTTTAACGGTAACATTTCTGTTAATTTGGAAACCATTGGTATTTAAAGTATTTCCTGCAATTTTTCTAACAGCAGCATCTTTGGTTTTTCTCGTTGTTGAACCATTGGAAAACAAGTAATCAGACAAGACTTCCAACAAAGGAGAATAATTTGTCTCCTCTGCCACCAAGTCATCAGTATTAGTGTTATTTTGATTGACAGCATTCTCTGTTTTGTTGGAAGAATCAACTGCCTTGGTCTCTACACTATCCTGTCTTTGTACAGCATCATTTGAAAGTGACAGTTTGCTAGAAAGAACACGAACCCTGCGATCTTTGTTAATGAGAACTTTCTCAGTTCCATCAGGTTTGCTTTCGTTACTTGGTTTCATAGTTGCTGGAGTAACAAATGCAGGTCGGCCATGTCTGAACGTTTTGTACCGATGTAAACCACGCTGTCCACGGACATACTTGTTGACTTTATTTTGTCGGCTTCGTGTATGATGACCTCTGCTTCCTGCACGATAGCGTGATGGTATTGAAGCCAAAGAAGGAGCGTATGTTGTTACAATTGGAAAATTTCTTAGCTTGAAACTCATCACTTGTTTAGGAGTATTTTCTCTTGTATCTTTATTGTCATTATTCCTAGAAACGGCTGAAGTCTTGGAGAAATCTTCTAACACTGGCGTTTCTTCCTCGTCCTCGTCAGCAAAAAGTCTTTCGAAGAAGTTAATATTTTCTTTTGCTTCTTTGATATCTTTATTTGTTTCTCCTATCTTAGTTGGTGCTTCTGTTACTTCTTTTATCTCTGATTCTTCCACTGAGGTACTAGATTCAGTGCTTTCTGCAAAACCTATAAAATCGTCAGCTTTCTCCGTAGAATCTTCAATACTTTCGGTGCTCGTTTCTTCAGCTGTAGATGATTCATCACTGTCAGTGTTGTAGTTAGATATTGTTTGTGATTCAACTGATGACTCAGTTGTAATTTCATCTGTAGATCTAGCAGAATTGTTGGTTGTTTCATTCTCAGATTTCACCTGAAATTTTCCATTATCTTGAACAACCAACACTAAAGAAGGTTTATCTGACTCAATTTTGCTTCCTGAAGTTCCCTTCTCCGCATCTTTTCTACCGTTTTCTGAATCTGAAGAAATTTTACTGAAATCATTGACAGCTGATTTTTCAAGTATTACATTATCTGGTTCACTGTCATCAACATTCTGAAATATAGAATTGTCGAATTTGTATCCAGGAACGTCTGTTGAAAGTAAATGTCTAGAATAACGACTAGGTTTATTATCGTCCTTGCTTTCTGTCTCTTGAAGGTTAAATGTTATTGACTTGGACATTCTGTGAGGAGCTGCCCGATATTTTCTAACTGGACTGGAAGAACGCTTCTGAAATACAGAAAACTTGGTGAATGGAGCATGAGTTGGTGGTGGCTTGTTTTGAGGACTTTCTGTCACCTCATACCATCTTAAAGTTGTTCGCTCTGTTTTATTTTCACTCTCTTTTTCATCGATAGTTGTTCCAGCACTAACAAGATCTTTGTCGTTATCTTCAGATTCAGCAGACTTTTCTAGAGGTAAATTAGTATGAACTTGTTGATCTACAGCTTCTTGAGAATCACTTTCATATTCAGGCTCATATGTGTTTAAATCATCATTTCGTTGTAAACCTGCAACGTACTGGTAATCATGTTCAAATGGTCCATTGTGTAGTTCTTCTTCACCATCATCATAAGTCAGCATCGTGTTTGACTCTGCTGCAACATGGTCATCATGTTCAGGAACTAAAAAGTAAGATGGGAATGACTGAGGTGAAAATGTTAAATGGCCGGGATTACGCATGGGATGTGTAAATCTAGGAGTGGAGCGGAATCCTCGTGTGTTTCTAAGATATGCAGGTACAATAACTCTAGGATGAGGTCGCTGCGATAACCCTTGCTTCTGTGTGTTAGGAACATCTTGAAGGATTGGGAAAGCTTGCGTAAGAGGAATGTGTTGTGTTAACCAGAACTGTTTCGTATGAGGGTTATTGGAATGCTGTAAATTTGCTGTGGGAATTGAAGGAATGTGGTTTGCGGAAAATGGTAATTGCTGTTCAGAAGTCAATTGAAGTGACAAAGGGTGTTGCTGAGTAGCAGGAAGAGCGTTATTTATGCCGATAGGAGGATGGTGTTCTGGTGTAAGAAGTGCTTGATTATTTAGTAAAGCCGGATCAGATATGGGAAAAGTAGCAGGTAGAGACGAGCTATACGGAGAGAAATGTAGTGTTGCATCATGTGGCAAGAAGTTGTCTAAATTAGGTTCTGATGTGGTTTGGTTATTATTTGTTGTTGAGTTATCTGTAGAATTAAGTAATGGTATCGGAGGTTCGCTTGAACTGGATGCTTCTGTGGTCGTTCCTATATTTCCATCTTCAGTCACTTGTTCAGCTTCTACTGTGCTACTATCTATACTGCTGTTCTCTGTGGAAGTTTCAGTTGTACTTTCACTCTGCTCTGTTTGAGTTTCACTGGAATTGCTGCTAGAAACATTACTTGCTGCTTTGGATGAGTTAGTATTCTCTCTTTTAACTAATAGATCTACTTGCTCTTTCTTCTCTGAAGCATCATGTTGAGAGTCATGAGCTGTCTCTTCAGAACCTTCATCACTGTCTATAAGTCTCTTAGAAATAACTGATTGTGTCACGGCTAACGCGGCCTTGGCATATGTTGGCTTGGAGCTTTCTACATTGTTTATTTCTGATGCTGAAGGAACAAGTTGGAATACTGGTATATGCTGTTGAGTTTCATAAGGCATTTGATTAATGTATAGTGCATTTTTATGAATATTAGAGGTGTAACCATTATCAACTAGATTTTGATAAAGAGCATTTGAACCTGCTAAAGCGTTATTTGTATATTGTGGATGCATAAATTGTGTTCCATGAGAACTATTAGTGGTTCTAAACGCCTTGTTTGCAGGAATCGAAGCAGTAGGCCCTTGAGTTGCTAAAAGCTGATTTCTCCAGTGCTGTTGCAAAGCTGGTATACTGATTGGAATTTGCTGCGAGGAACTTGGTAGGAACATGGGGGATTTTAACACAAAGCTTCCACGTCCTGCTTGACTTTGTTGGTTTGATATGATAGGAGATGAATGAAGTACGTGCGTCATAAAGGGATTAAGTTGTATCGGGTGACTCAGAGTAGTTTGATGAGTAATAGGTAACTGATGGTGAATCACAGAAGGTTGATGAATTGTAGTTGTGACAACTGGTGAAGGAGATACAATTTGCTGGGCAGCTGTGGGAGTCTGGTAAATTATAGGAGGTTGGGTTAAAGGTACACTTTGTTCCAGGTTTTGTGAAGACTGAGTATCCTGCGTTACTTCTGTTGCTGCAGTAGGATGAGAATATTTGTTTGGTTGAGGGGAAGCTGAAGAATCAGTCTGAATGTATGAGTTTATCGTAGGATTGAACTGTTGAACAGTTTCAGATGTAGGTACAATGGTTGGTTGGGAAGAAAGAAGACCTTGACGATAAAGTTGAGAGTTTTGAATTCCAGAAGAAGTCAGATGATGCAATGGTTGCTGAGAATCAGATGCACTTGAACCTGTTGTATATCCATTTGCGGAAGGAACTTCCTTCGAGTAAGCAAGTCCATCCTGTGAGACAGATGTTGTAAGGCGAAATTTTATATTTTGGTTTCTCCCACCAAGTTGATGCGTATATGACTGTTTTGTACTTACTGGAATTTGCTGCGATGCAGAAGGATTATGCTTGTAAGTCGAAACAAATTTCTGTTTCGGTGCAACTTTGTAGTGTGAACTCAAATGGTGATCACTGTTAGTGTGATAAGCTGATGGTACATCGGATCCATGAACCTGAAAAGAGTTTCTTTGTCTTGGTATTACATAAGATTGGCGGTGCCTTCTATGTGCATCAGTTCTCTTAGCTACTCTATTGAAGGTGGTAGGTTTTTCACTGTTGTTTAATTTATAATCTACACCTCCTGGTGGTTGGTGTGAATTTCTACTTCTGACACTTTTATGGTCTGGGGCTACAGTTGAAGGACTTTGCCCTTTTTCGTGTGTTTGAGTTTTGGTCTTATTATCATTCCCATCGTCTTCTACCTGGGCATACACGGGAGATATGGGAACTATAGTCATTACAACCATAGGCGTGTGCTGAGTGTCTACTCCGTCCTCATAGACAGCAGTTCTAATTGTTATTTTAGTATCCTGAGAAGAACTATGTCCAGAGGAATCCTCATCTGGGTAAGATTTAGAAATAGACATCACTGTGCTAGGTGACCTATAGATAACTTCTCCGTCTTCTGGATCGGCGTCCATTCGTTCCTCTGCCAAAGGAACCTTGTTACTGCTACTTTTATTGTCACTCAGATATTTCATCGTATTCGTATCATCTTTGAATAACATTTCTTTTCCACTTCTAATGATAACCGTGTAGGGTGGACCAATAATTGGATCTAGCTCAATTGGAGGTTTTGGTTCTTTTTCATGCCATTCTGCAAGCTTTTTCGTTTCTTCTTCTTTATCTCGATGAACCGTTTCATTTTTGCCCTTGTCGATAGCTTCTTCAACAGCAGGTTGAACCCGTGCTCCAAAGTCAATGTTACCGTGGACTTTGGCCTTAAAAGAAAAGAAAGGAAAAGGTAAATTAGTATTTCTCCATTTTATTCATTATTCAAATACTGTATCTTTACATAAAAATCAAACTATAGATAAATCAGTAAAAGAAAAGTAATGTAAACACTATTTACATGTGAATGATTGGGTTGATCTCGGGATTTATTTTTCTTGGAAGAATGTATAGCCTATTTAGACGACTTATACACGGGAAAATGAACAAAATTTTATTTATTGTGTTCTATTAGTACGTGTTATGATAAACTTTTGCAACGATGTTTGAGACTTTGCAATCATGTTAATTTCTTAACCAAGGCTAAAATGAAAAACGTGGCGTTTAGTGAAACTTTCACATGTTTATATTAATAATATACTACGCTTAGTTAGGAATATGCATCTGAAAATAGTGGATGGTCCTGCTAATCATCAAGCAGTAAAGAACAATTTGTAAGTGTTTAGTGTAGCTAACCATTCTGCTTTAAACTGAACATGTTTAACATGACGTTAGCCTATGTCCCTACTACAAACAACAAAATATCAATAATTAAATATTCAATGAAACGCGCCGCCTCGTAAAATTTCCGTTAAGCACATGAACCAGAGAACTAAGTGATATTCACAAGTTTAGTCTCTATGCTAAAAAGTGTAGATAGTACATTAATTTTTAGATAGAATCCGATAGCGATACAGTACTCCTCGAATGCACAATGATTATTTTGAGGTCAATGGTACATTGTAAAAATAGGAGACACAACGTTCATCCAAAAAATGGAGGCAGCTGAGCTGCCTCCACTTTTTTTGATTAACCTACATTCAGCCAGTTTTCGGTTGAACGTTTTACTTTCTGTAAAATTTCAAAATATGTATGTATATATGACTGTTCCAACGTATTTCATTCAAGCAGAGCATTTTTTTTAAAAGTAGAAAAGAATAAAAGGTAATATTCTTTTAAAACTAAAAATTTAAAAAAAAGTTAAAGTGGTCGGGTTTCTATCCAGGGTCCACAAGCGCACTAGTCAGACGCTCTTTCCACTTTTATTATTATTATTATTATGTCAACAAGAATGTATTACAGCCTACTCCACTACAACTGAAAGAACATATATCATAGTTACCTCAATTATACATAAATAGCTCGATGAAATTTTGCAAATAATTTAGGTTTGTTCACAAAAGGCACGGCCAAATACTGTTCACGTAAAAATTGTACATAATACGGGACATCCCTTAATTCCTCTTTCATTAATATAATTTCTAATGTCTGAATTGTGAGCCAAAACATGGGTCTCTTTTTGGCTTTGGGAAACACTTGAAATTCCGGGAAAAGAATAATGTCCTCTATAGCATAGTTATGAAAACTACCTCTAGTCAAACGATTCATAATTTTTTCATACTGTAACCAAATCGGCCGTTTACCTGTGCACCCCAACACCTTGTGAGTTACTGTTTCATCCTGGCCACATTGATCACACCGCACATCCAAACTACGGCCCCGCTCATATAAATTCACCTTCGTCGGCCAGATATTATGTATCACCAGATACGCCAAGTTATGTAACGACGCAATGTTCGACAGTTCTTCGACATTTGTCCACTTTTTGTTTGGATGTCTGGTTTGACGGGCCGGGATATGCGGCACAGAGAATTGTTGCAAGTATTTGTACATTTGTCGAACTGTGCACTGGTCCAAGGGAATTTGTGCGATTAACGCTGATGCAATATGTAAAATGGTATCCACTTAGCTACGAAGGTGGTTTGTGTTTCTGGCTTTCCGAGTGATATCTGTAGCTAGGTTTTAATGCGAAGGAGGTTAATCATTAATATGTTTTTGATTTTACTACGAGGAATGTCTTGTGAAAAAATGAGAGATACGTTTGCTGCTACAATGTAAAGTTTTATACCTAACTTAATTTCTCTTTCCGCCAATGCAATCCTTGCCGTTCTCGGTCCACTAGTGAACTGTTTACTGTCCACAGTGTATAGACAATATAAACACTCAAAATGGCGGGGCGTTCACTGACAAGCAAGTAACGTTACTCCTGTTACTGGATTATAGAATATCCAACT
>JAGDQP010076888.1:0-10007 GCA_022664845.1 Lepisma saccharinum
TTTACAAGCGTATTTTACAAGTTCCAATTTCTATGAAACGGAAAGGCAAATAATATTGAAAAAGCACCACTAGGGAGAGGTGCACTTAGTCTATATTATAATTGTCATCTACATTCACGGTTTCATGAAAAATAGATAGGCCTATGGGGTACTTAATAGATTTTACAACTCATAGGCCTACTCTGGTATTACTACACTAGTTTCTTTTATGACATAGGTCCTAAGTGGACTCCTTATAAGCCATGATCATAGAAACGCGGTCTTCGATTCAAAGGGAAACACTAACTTATTTAAATTAAACTTTAAATCACAAATACCCCCTTCAATTACATTGTGTTCGATAAAAAAGCACACCCTTATCTAAATGAACCTCTTTTATCGAACGGCATTTCGATATTATGAACTGGGTTTCAAATATCGAACACTATTTTCTTTTCGCGTTAAATATAAAAATATGTGAAAAATAGCATCATATCGAACAAATAAACACGTATTTATGTTAACAAAGGCTATTATTCAAAGGATATATTATAATTATACAATCACACAGGGGAAAACTGGCTCGGAACTGCTGCAATGCTCCTTACGAGAAAAACAACGATATATCCAATTTCCCGCCAAAGTCACAGACTATAATTTTTTCCCGCGTACGCTGACATCAAAATGTGTCGACCTATCGATTTTCATGAAGCGAAATTAACAAGGGTGCGTTCAGAAACTTCAGATAATACGCAACGCTTTCAGGATTCTTATGTTTTTGCAAAATATGCGAAGTGTTCGATATTTAGAGGCCGTTCGATATTTAGTGCCATTACCCTATAAAGAATATATATCTACATCAAGTACTCACTACAACTAAGTACATCTACTAATAAATACTAACTGCTTCTATTCACCTCAATTTAGTAATAACCCAATGACATGGTATTTATTTCATCTTCTTATATGCATCATTATCAACCAGAATAATGCAAGCTTGTTGACTTCGCTACTTTAAACATGTGTATATTGCTGCTATTCAATCGCATCTTTCAATAGTATTCTGTCTGATTAAGTAGTAAGTCTTTGTAATCATTGAATAATAGTTCATTCTTAACTACTTATTTTTAATACCTTTACTTGTCTTCTTAATCTCAGCTTCTGTTTTCACAGCGTACATATTTGATTGTAAACTTCTTCCACTACTTCTCCAGGCAGTTCATCTCTCAACTAAGCTATGACTTTTTGTTTACTCTTGGTATAACATGCGCATTGCTTACTTTGTAATCGCATTTATCAAATTAATAAACTATCTCTTTTACATACCGGTTGTTCGACTTAAGACTATAATAAAATAAACATTTGTAACAATGAAACAAAGTATAAAAATGATGGAACGTTTGTATCATTGTGGAAAGTAACTCAGAAAGGTTTATCAACAACGCATCAAGTACTGGTTGCGCTTGCGCAGTAGCCTAAAACCCGTTAAACTATTATCGCTTGTCTGCCGCTAACCAGTCATCATGTCGACATCTTAACAGAAGTTATTTGCATGTTATCGCTAGTGGGATTGAAGTTTGGGAAACTTGTTCAGTGACGTTTTCGTGTATATTATGGTGTAGGTGCAAAAGCAGAAGTACGAGTTTAAATATCGTTCACGAAATGGGACCAGCAGTTAGGAGAAACGGGATCGTTGTCACCGATGGCTGCTAGAAACGCAAATAGGCATGTTTCGGATTGCAAGAGGTTCAAAATTCATAACCTGGTCCTCACGATCACCAGTATTTACTGCTAGTGACTTTCCTATGGTTATTTATTAGGAACCAGGTTTATTCTACTCCGGTGCAAGGTGTGCATAACTTGCGGTAAAAAATGTGGTTGCAACAACTAATGTCACTCCACAGATTCTTGAGATCTTTTGAATTGAGGTGTAATAACATTTTCAAATTTGCCGCGCAACTTACAGTGCGCACGTTGAAGTTCGTTAGTGTCTTTCGTAGGTAAATTAACGTTCTGAGTTATTATGTGTGTAACAGGTTTGAACAATATACGTATCTTGATAAGTAAAAATGTTGTGCCACTTTCATTTATTATAGTCCTAAACGGGACATACAGTATTTGTAGAATTATTCTCTTTAATATTCTAGATCAAATTGTATGAGTCTTGGCTTCATATGTCAATTCTACCTCCGTTTGATCACAATGTAGTGAAAGTCGTGCATAACATATTTGGATAGAACGATTGTTGATATACCATCATGCAAATATTTAAAAATGTAATAGAAACACTTTTGGAACAATTTGTAATAATATGGTGTTGGTCCAACTTTAGGCCGCAATTAAGGGTGAGTTCCGGACAGACTATACCGATACAAAAGCTGAATTTTTGTGAATGGAAGTTGAAGCAACTCTTCATGCAGCGCAGCCTCCACTTCTGCTAGAGATGAAGGAGGTGAAATTGTTGCCCAACCATGATTTCCAAAACACCCCACATTGGCTCAATGATATTCAGGTCCTTGGACTGTGAGCGCCACGCAAGATGTTGAACCTCATCTGCATATTATAAAACAACTCTTTACAGGACCAGCAGTGTGAATGGTACATTATAATTTTCGAATATGCCATTTCCATTAAGAAATAAAATATACACTACAGAATGAACCTGGTTACCCAAGAATTATCTATACATTAATCATATGACCGATGCGTCAAATATATTAAGGAACTGTCGAATACCGCGAAATAACGCCCCATACCATAAAAGAGACGCCACCATGTTTGATATTCGGAAACAGACAGTCCACATCGTACGCTTCAGAGGGTGTTCACCAAACCGTATCCAGTGGTGGAAAAGAGGGTAAAGGGCGACTCGTCCGAACACGCGATATGTTGTCAGTCCTCCAATGTCCAGTGCTTATGGACATAGCACTGTGCACACCGCATTTCAACATTCTTATATGTTATTAGGTTCTTAAATATAGTAACACGCCCATGGATACCCATTTTATACACTTCCCGCCTCGCTTATTTAGATAACATTGGGGTGTTTAAGTGAAGATTAAGTTCTGTAGTCACTTTCTCGGCCATAGTTTTCTTTTGGGACCTCATAATCATCCACATGTTAAGGCGGTCCACATTCGGCAGCTTCGTTTTTAGACCACTAATGTGTTTTGCCGACTGTGTATTACCGTGCACTGTGTATCGTGTCATGACTTTCGAGACCATTCCTTGCGTTACACCGCATAATCCCGCTGTTTTACTAAGAAATTCTCCACTTTGGACATACTAGTCATTCACAAAACCTGCACAAAGTCAAGAATTAAACATCCTCGCTGTACTACTAGTGCACAGCCCATCCTAGCTGCAAAAACACGAAATGGTTGATTTACGCAGTGCTCAGTGTTACCAAGCACAGTTGCAACATGTCCCACTTTTGACAAGAGTTTCAAATATATATAATACTTGTAGATCGCTTTGTTAAACACTATCTTCTTTATTATATCCACCAAGTTGTTTCCAATCTTGTTGTGGACTAGTAATTTGATTTAGAAAGTCATATTGTGTACTTCTTATCGTCAGCATCCAAAGTATGCTAACAATCCTTCTCATGTCCTCCATTCTTTACCAAACACATTATTATTCATTAAGTTGTAGAAGTATTTCTCAAAATCGTTTCCCTGTGATTTGAGATCGATATGCTTCTTAAATCAATATGATTGGTCGATTTGTATTTTTGATTTTGTGAATTCGTTTCAGTATTAATCCTAGTGGTAGAGTACTTTAAATTTCTACAGTGGATAAAAAATTGTCATTATCAAAAAGAGTTGTTAACGGTTTGTTATATTTAGGTCCTTGTTCATACATGTTGTGAGGACATAATGCTTATCATGATACCTGATATCTATTTCTCTAATATATAACTTCTGCTTAAATAATAAGATATTTTTGTGAAGTCAATAGTTTCTATGCAATTCCAAGTTCCATAAGATTTGGGAAATTCGTACAGCACTTGTTATATACATTTTTGTATACAAATGTAGGGTAAATATTCAACTATGAATATTTTAGGAAGTTGTAGAAACATTAGTACATGAGTATTTTGCTTACATGCCAAAGAACATTGAACACTATCAAAATATTTTCAAATTATGATCAATTATGATTCATTTTTTTAACTTCTTTCGATAATATATGATTTGTAGGCGTTCTGAAAGTGCAAAATCTTACTAACCTGTTAGCAAAAGATAAAAGAAAAGGAACAATACCACCATCGCAATTTCACTTACTTTGGACAAGGACTGGTTTCGAGACAAAAACTTTATTAGTTATTTACCGAATAACTCGAAACCTTCGTATAGCTCCTATTGTCTGATAGCCTAACGTTATAAATTGTTTGCATCTAAGCATGCAAGATGTCTTAATTTTTATAATAACTTTTCATGTATTTGTTTCTTAGGTTTTACATTTGGTTTTTTTAATTCCCTGACACCACTTCTAAATCACCAATACCATATCGTAATCCCTCAACACATATAGCTAGTTGTGGTTATTTTAAGCGTTGCCTTAGTCCTGAACAATTGAAGCAAGATTCAGTCTATAAGCTCTAGTGCATGTCCCTTTAAAGGTCTTGAATACACTTCCTAGTAATAAGAAATTTGTATTTAAAGAAAGGCCATGGTACTTCCCCAGTGTTTTAAAGGTACACCGTAGAGGGCATGAACTTTTTCCCTTCCTTCGTTTTTTCTGACGTTGTGACATTAAGTATTCCCGAAGTGCTTTTCTGTTCTCCTTCTTCCTATTTCCACTCTTTTTTATGTCTACCAAACTGAACCCTTTTAGGACTGCATCCTGAATTTAGTGCATCCTCCTCTAAACAGGTCTTTCTGGAAAGCATAATAGAAAGTGTTGGTATTTCGTTCAGATTAGAGAAATTGCATTAACCACATTTGCAATGTCATCAGGTTGATAGAAAGATGTACTGAAAATCCCGTGGCGTACTCCATCTCCCCTTATTGTTGCTTTCTATATCATAGTGTAATCTTAGGATGTTACAATGCAAAAAGTTGACCAATGACATGATTCTTGGTGAATGACATGATTGAGAAAAACAACAAATGAAAACTGCAGAAGGATTATTTGCAACTGCAGAAAATTCGGAACTGCAGATTCGGAACTGCAGATTTTATTTGCAATACAACACCTCTGTGCACAAAGCCAATGCTGTGACTGATAACTTGCATCCTCTAACCTTTGGAATATTATCAGCCTTCTTCCTCGCCTGACATAGCCATCTGTGATTATTGGCAGGTTCCCAATCTCAAAAGGCTTTTCAACTTTTGGTCTGCATCAAATTCTCCTTATATTGAAGTCGGGAAAAACTGGTTTCGTATTCAACAAACATGTTTTTGCCGAACCTACAGAAGACACAGTAGTGGTGTATAAAATGTGGAAGCGTAGAGAGGATCATGTTGGATAAATCTGTAGCGCTTCTGCTTCAACTTAATTATTTTCTTAATAAAGACACGAACTTAGCAGCATCCCTTCATACATGTACAAAGAACTGGCAAATACTTGGTTTCTTTATAAAATGAATTTCTGTATCTGCTTCCAAAATTACTCATCTTGAAATAAATATGCTAAATAGGACTGGCACATAATACTTTTATACGTATGCCAAATTAATGCAATTGTAGACCACTCTTTTACCTTTAGTATCCCTATAAAATAGTCATATTTTCCACTTTACACATAACCCGTGGCTATGAGTCTGACCTCCCTTGTGTTTGAATGCCGGCGGTATTTCTAAAAATAAAACTAACCTGCTTATTATCGAAAAGAGATCCAATTAGCAAAACTGCTGTTTCGTTTGAGCCAAAGTGAATTATCTCCAATTTTCTATTACGATATAATTAAACATTTCTCTATTATGTATATCAGTATATAACAATTAACTTATCGTTGGGACGGTATCGTTGATTTAGGTATGCTAGTAAATAACAATTAACATACTAGCCCTTATTTGTGCATGGTGATTATTGTTTTACTATTTTGTACTTTTCACTTGGTTCACTTTGGCGTGAGACTAAACAAGAAGAAGCCGTAAACTTCAATACGTTGGTCTGAATCACTTACATAACTAAATAAACAAGAATTCCTTTGAACACACATTGTATTTTCAATCGGTGCTAAATACTCTGATCCACTGCTATTGACATTTTTATCTGTTTCACCTTCTTTACTTATATATGCTCTGCTGTTTCGCTTCCTACACTTACACGTTTCTGAACCTTATGCCATGGCACCTTGTACTTAATTCACCTTGGCGGAAAATAAATGTTCTATCATTAAACTTCTAATGTTTTTACCGTGAGAGTACACCACTTTAGGAGTTTTGCAGCATGTTTATTCTATCACTACGAACAGCATGCCACCTCAAGAATCAGAAGATACCAATACCTGGAATTCGGTTGTAAGCAGAGTTGTTTCACTCTGGTTCTCCACCATCCTATTGTGCAGAATAAAATGCAATGGCGAGCGTTGGTATTGCGACAATGAACTTGCGAGTTGCGTAAGCCAAAATTATAGATAGTTATGCAGCTGTGAATAAGGCCAGACGAATGACAATGGATGAGTTGGTGGACGCAGGTAAAACTCACACTCATGAACAGTGACCAAATTGACGACTCTAATCGGCACAGACGAGCACTCTACCATAGAGCAGCTGCTACTCGCAGTTTGGACGTATAATAAAATGTTGAAACTTTCCTTTTGCTTAAACATTAGCCTTGAAAAGTCTCTACCAAATCCAGAAGTGATACATATTTTAAACCCGAGTCACTGGAGTTCGTTTTATTACTTTTGTTTCACCTGATTGGCTAGAAATGACATTTTACCACCTGGAGTCTAAAATACAGTACGAATCAACACACTACTTTTAACAAACGAGTTTTTGAATTATACTCATTTTCCTTTTATTGAGAAATAATTTCATTATAAGAACTCGAATTTGACTCAAACATATGAGATATAATGTTTTACCCTTCAATGTAAATAACCGATAATGGGACTTGAAGCAGCGTAGTGCACGTTCTGCCTTCATAACGTAACCTACTCTTCTGAGAAAATGTATGTAAAAATATACGCATTAAAAATAGTTTTCCAATTCCATTTTTTACTCTATAATGTTATATTACAATATTTACCTAATAACTAATGCATTTTCTACCTTCTGAACATCAACAGCTAAACGACACACACAACTCAATCAGACAATTGTTTCAAATGAAAACGTTACTAGTTCTTTATCTACGTTTATAAAAAGTGACACTTCGTATTTCTAGCAACTGGCATTTAGGGAAATTATTTTAACTCCGCCTGAGAAGCAGGGAATATGAAATCCGTTTTTTTAAACAAAAGATTTTTCACGTACCTGTAAACAAGAAACAAAAAGGTTAACTAAGATTTTTATACTTTCACGCGATGGCGTTCGAGTTCAGTGACAAATTAAGTTTCTTTCTCGTAGCTACTAGGAGAACAGGATTAGGCATTAGTGTTTTAATAAAATAACTAATATTTGGGCCGGGGAGAGCGGGTTAAATTTTAAAACTGGGATTGTCACTACAAATAATCTTTTTAAAGTTTACTTATAGTTGGAGCTGTTGTGTTCTATCATATTCCATGACATCAATTATTTCCACTTATTGATAGTAAGACCAGCACATAGTGGCAGAGGGAGAAATAACATAACTAAGTAAGAAACCCAGAATATATTTATTTTAAAATCTAAATTGTAGTCCCTTGTAACTTTTACTTTTCTAAATGGAAAATATAATCTACCTAAAAATTGTGCCTTTGTAATCTCCCTCAAGTACCTTCGCACCTTACACAATTCTGCCTATTGACAGACTGAAGTTAGTCTGCGGCGTTTACGTTATTTTCTGTATCACCGTAAAGCATATTACAAATATGACGAAAGCACCATAACATTTCAGAAAGAAAGTGGCTAGCTTTCCTTTCAATCATGATCATAGATTAAGAAAGTATAAAGGAATTGTATGTTGAAGCGGGTACATAGAGCCTATGTAGAATTTAACGCAGGTCAATATCAAATCATAGCCTGTAGGAGGCGTTCAAGGGTCACGATTGTCTTTATTTAACTACTAATTTGCTTTCTTTTAGGATGTCATTACTATTCCATGAAATTATAAGTAGCAGTTTCAACTTACCTTTAAATCTACATTGATAAAATTCGACACAGTCTAGGTTTGGGAACAACCCTACTGATTATATGATGATGAGATTCAGATCGATTTTGGTTTTGGAATATGTGATTTCGTTTGACATGTACATTTTATTGATAATAAGCTCAACCGAGTCAGACAGGAGAATTACAAATCTTTAGGAACAATCTAATTAAGTTTATAAAATCATTTGCATAGCACTAGACACTTCCCACATAGCAGAGTACATTCCTGGGACGTCCCATTTAGATCTCATTACCGTCAGAATGGTCCTTCTCCCATTGCGATGTCCTAAGGATATCCGTGGGATAACTCTGTGGGCAATACAAACAGTTCATCCCATATGGAGGTCCCCTGGATGTTCCCCGGAAAGCCGTGCGGGATTACCTACCTGGAATTTCTATAAATTAAATCAACCTTACTATTATTATTATTTAATTAATTATAACTATACGAAGGTTATGCCTTCGTATAGTTATACGAAGGATTAATTATAACTATACGTCCCATGGATGTAAACGGGACTCAAACAGGACGTCCTACGGACGTCCCGATATCCTGTCAGGAGATCCGTCAGATGTCCCTGGGACGTCATTTTGCTATGTGGGTTGAGAACAGAAAGAAACTGTCCCCTCTACCATTTGTGTGTGAAACTTTTCATGTCCTGTAGAAGATAAGAGAGTTTATTCTGAAGCAATTTGTGTTCTGAATTAGGCTGAACTTTTTCAATCGTTGTGTTAGTTTTTCGGGGCTTTCGACTCATCCTCGTCTAAGTTGGGCAAATAGTGAGATTTTATGATGCTATTTGAATGGACAGTTTGGTGTGGATTATCAAGCCTAGGAATCCTCCAAGTTGATAATTGAAAGAAGTATATTGTTTTGTACGTAAAGAGGACATAATTGCATAGTTTGCTTGCAGCTTCTGCAGCAAGAACTGGGAAGCCTTATATGACCGCTTTGTCAGCCGATCTGTCTATGTAGGAACAGTTTTGTACTATGGCTTCGAATTTGCTTGATGTGTCGCTATAGAGTCCCTGCGAGAGGAGTTTAAATCTGCGCACGGCAGTTATGTTTGTCCATCCTTCTGTCCGTCGACAAATGTCAACTCAGGAACAAGGGGTCTGGAGGTGGTTGAGGAATTGTCCTAGAGGATTCGGCGATACAAATTTAAACTGACAACATTTTGTATCTTTTTCAGTCTGTTAATCGACTAATTCTACACAATACCAGTACTAGAACTATGAAGGTGCCTGAGTTGTCGTTCGCAATGTTTTGGTGAAACTTTCGAACGACACATAGAACATCTCGCCGCTGAAATCTGACATGTGTGTTTTCTCGCGACTGGGCAGCCGCCTCGTTGTTTTGTTTAGAGACGGAAAAAATATTATAATATGGAATTAAACTAAAACGTATTCTCACCTTTAATATTACATAGGTGAATTGACTGTCGTTCATATTGGAGCATAACTTAAGCAAAAATCTAAAACAAGTTAACTCACAAGCTCTAATAACGTATTTTCGCTATGATATTAAAATATTGAGGTTTCCGACTGTTTGTCTGTGGGTATATATCCGAATATTTTCTAGAACACAAAACACTCGACCACCCCATATGTGCTATCATGAAAGTTTACGATGCGAGAGTTTTACCTAATATATGCAGTCTCGATCTGCTAAATGATTTAGAGTTCAGGAGCTAGTAAATGTGAGAATATGCGGAGCAGATATTTCCAATCGTTTGTTAGCAATTTCTTCAAAACATGCCCACCACCTATATTCAATTATGTG